>BSBM01001157.1:2970000-3249918 GCA_027924585.1 Larix kaempferi | reverse complement strand
AGAAAGAGAGAGATGTGGGAAGGGAGATAATAGAGGAGGTAACATGGGGGGGATAGATATTGGGTCTTTGTTAATGATCTATACATAAACAAAGACCCAATATCTATCCATAAACTTCGTGCTATAACAAATAACTACATATAATCAAATCGGAGTTAGGAATACTTTTGTTTAAGCTTTTTGAGCATAGGAATAATATTTTGAAGCAATGGAAGTTGAGTTGAGGAAGGCGGGCTAGGATTGATGGTGTGATGGCAGTCGTTTTGGGGTAGGTTTCCTGCAGGAGGCAGGCCCTCGGTGGCCTGTCAGTGTCAGTATGATGGAACGGTTACCAAGAACAGAGAATTTGACTCCCGGTGGACCTTAACATTATCTAGCTGGTATTATTTTTGGTAAATCCTATTTTCACCTTTAACTTTCTTGATTTTCCTGCTAGGCTTTTTTTTACCAGCTATGGAGTTGGATGATGCCTTAGATTATAGCTATGACTTTCTAATGCACTGGGATATTTGGACTACGCCACCTAGTGGTTATAGAGATAAGGTTGGCGTCAGTCCTCTTCGTGGGGGTGGGGATTTTCGGACTATGCCTTTGAACAATTTTAACCAAGGCTTTGAGGGTTTGGAGGGTTCCGTTTCTCAGCATTCTCTGCTTAGTCCTGTTGTTGGCCATTTACCGTCCGTCCTTAACGGTGTATTGACGGATCTTGAACATGGTATTAACTTGTGAGGTTCTTCGGGCTCCAAATCCCCCAACTTTGTAGTTGTTGGATCCCCTTCCTTTCTGGGAAGTCTGTCGTATTTCTTACACTCTTCTGGAGGTGAGTTTGCAGAACTGTCTGGGCCTGTGCCGGCTGAGGTTGTTGGAACTAGGGTGCCGGTGGTTAGTGAATCTAGGTTTTCTTCACCTTTGTCGTCAGAGGGATTCCTAGTCGGATTCTTGGGCTCTGCTAAACAGAGAGGCTATCCAATTCCATCGGTGGAATGGTTGCATGGTACACCTACATAGTGGAATGGTGCTGAAGATGTTAGGGAGGCTTGCTCATGGGTAAAGGTGCACAGGAAGTGGATAAAAAAATCGGGTAAGGCTCCAAATTATTCATTAGGAGAGTATATTGGCTTTCAACATCTCATAATGATGACAAAGACGGTCTTGGTGGGTAGGGTTTATGGCAGGGTAGTGGCTCTCAAGAAGGTTATTCGCTGGGATACATAGGCATGGATGGGTCATTGTGGCTATGTTCTGAGGGTTGTGGCACTCTCAAGGGGATGGTTTTCTTTTCATTTCTCATCCAAACTTCATGCACAGTGGGTGCTGGGATTAAATTGGAGCCTGGTTGATGTGCCCCTGTTGCTCAAACCTTGGAACCCTCTTTTTGATGCGAGCCGTGAGCATATGGACAACATTCCATTGTGGGTTCGGCTTCCAGAACTGCCCCTCCATTATTGGGCCAAAGAACATTTTCTGCAGGATTGGTAATCTTCTAGGGTCTTATTTGGATGCTGATTTCTCCTTTATTTCAACGTTGGTACAGAAGGTGGCTCGAATCTTGGTTAACATCAATGTAAGGGATGGTTTTCCAGAGGGGATGGATCTCTGTTGGGAACCATACATATTTCCACAAATTATTGATTATGAGAATGTTCCATATAGGTGTCGTCATTGCCATGCTTATGGTCACCCTACAACAGAATGTCATCTTCCCTTGTGCATCAGGAATGGTAACACATGGCGGCAAGAAAATTCTAAAGTGAACTGTAATTTGGGAGCGAAGGATCTGAATGCTGATGGTATTGGTTAGGTTCCATCCAGTTCACCTGATCATCCTGTGGGAGAGGATGTTCCTATGGGAGAGATTACAAAAGTTCCAGATTCGGACTCCTTTGTGGACAGGGAGGAAGAGAATATTGTTATTCCAACAACTGTGGCTGAAGGTGATGTCCAGAATACTCTTTTGTGGGCGGTGGACTTGGTTATGGGTACTTCTTCCTCCCCTCTCACATCTCCTTCCATTAATTTTTTTGTTAAGAATTTATCTTTTCCAAATATGGATTGGGTGTCGGGACTCAAGAATTTACACATTTCATCTGAACTTTTGTATCCCTCCTCTGATCCTCTAAGTTCCTTGGCTGCTAAACATCCTCCTAAATCCCTTCTCTTGAATGATATCCCAGATACCTTTGCTTTGAAACCATTTGTTGCCATTTCTGAGGTGGAAGTGTCTCAGCCCTCCTCTCTCCTTGTTACTTCAATGTTTGCATCATCCAGTTCCACTTCTGATAAGGAAGTGCCACTGTCCACTCTGGGTTCGTCATAGTTAAGGTATTATTTACGTTCCATGAACAAATTGTCGGCGAGGGGTCTAGAAAGGGATTTCTATAGGGTGGCCAAGGGTCGAGGCCGCAAATCATTTTTGACAAAAGAAAAATCCAGAGCTTGTACATAACTCTTGGAAGGAAAACAACTTTCTATTGAAAGGGCACTTAGAGCAGTGAATGCCCAAATAGAAGGGTATAAATGAAGATCATGTCTTTCAATTGTTGAGGTCTTGCTGGTCCCCCCAAAAGATTAGCTCTGCGCCGGGTGTTGGAGGTGGAACGTCCGGATATTTTGTTGCTACAAGAAAATATGGGAGGTAGTTTAGAGGTTTCGGGAAAGTTGAAGTCTTGGTTCCCTAGGTGGGGTTTTGAGGCATTGGATGCCAGGGGCCGGTTTGGAGGTTTGGTCATGGGTTAGAGGGAGTCTTGTGTTTTAGTCTCCAATATTTGGGGATTGGAATCGGCATTGGGTCTGACCTTTCGAACTTTGGACTTTGAACGAGTTTTTACTATGGTAAACATTTATGGTCCTTACTGTAATAGGATACCCTTCTAGGAGACACTTTTGGCCAAGGATATCCTCAAAGGGGATTCGGTGATTTTAGGTGGAGATTTGAACTTTTCTTTGGGACAGGTTGAGGTTTGGGGTCCTCATGCTCAGGTGGACAACCTCACGGATTTCTTCATCAGAAAGTTGATTGAGGTAATTGGGTTGATGCTGAACCTTTTTTTCTTAAACCTTCTTGGAGGAATAAGAGGGTGGGGGCTGATAGGGTTGAAAAATGCCTGGATAGATTTTTTCTTGCTGACCTTTGGTGGAGTCTTTTTTTCATGTTCGTCAGTGGATTGGATTGGTGGGTTGTTCTGATCATGACCCCATTTTCCTGGAGATATTAAATGGTCCACATAAGCCTCCGGCTCCATTGAAGTTTAATAAAATTTGGCTGAAGGATCCATCTTTTGCTGATTTAATTCAATCCCTCTAGATTCCGTCTCATCCTGGACTTACAAACTCGGCAGCATTTCACTTTGCTGAGAATATTAAGAATCTTAAGGGACCTATTAAACAGTGGGTGGCGGATAAGAGAAAGAAGGATGATCGGGACTTGAAGGAGGTTGAAGGGGATATTGCTACCATTGCTTTGAGTTCTGGGGGAGGTTTTACTAATCAGGAGGCGAAGGAAGCTTCAGTTAGACTGGAAGGATGAAGGAATTAGTTACTATTGGAGAAAGAGGACACTTGGCGTCTGAAAAGTAGGGCTATCTGGCTGGAAAGTGGGGATGAAAACACCAAATTCTTCCAGGCATATGCAAAATGTCGTCGATCTGCTAATACTATTTGGAGTCTGGAGGATCAGCTAGGTAATACACACACTACTTTTCATGGATTGGCTAGGGTTGGAGTTCAGCATTTCCACAGTATTTTCAAGGCTAGTGACAGGGTTAATATCGAAGAAGTGGTTAGGGTGGCCTAGTTTTTTCCTCGTTTCGTTGAAGAAAATGACAATAGGATGGTAATGGAACGTATCACAGTTGAAGAACTTAAAATTGTTCTGAACAGTTTTCAGAAGGACAAAAGCCCAGGGCTTGATGGTTGGACCATTGAATTTATCCTTGGCCTTTTTGATATCATAGGTGATGATATCCTCCATTTGGTTGAAGATTCTCATAGGGAGGGCAGGATTCCAGCAAGTTTCAACTCAACTTTCATTGCCCTAATCCCCAAGGTGGACAATCCTTCTACTCTTAATGATTTTAGACCCATTTCATTATGTAACTATGTGTATAAAATTATCACTAAAGTCATTGCCCGGAGACTTAAGTCCATTCTTTCTACACATATCTCGGAGGAACAATTTGGTTTCTTGGAAGGTCGTCAAATTCATGAAGCCATTGGTATTGCACATGAAGGGATTCACAGCATAAAAACTAAGAAGTTGAAGGGGGCTGTCTTGAAAATTGATTTATCAAAAGCATATGACAAAGTGAGTTGGCTATATCTTCGAATTCTGCTTACTCATCTGGGCTTTGATATTGGTTTCATTTGCTGTATTATGAGTTGTATTTCTACAGTTTCTTTCTTGGTCCTTATAAATGGTGCTGCAACTCCTTTCTTCCACTCGGGTCGAGGCTTACATCAGGGTTGTTCTCTATCACCCCTGTTATTTTTGCTGGTGGCTGAAAGTCTCAGTAGGGATATAAAAGAAGCAAGAAGGGTGGGACACTTTGGTGGAATACAGGTGGCTCCGGAACTGTTCATCACCTATCTTCTGTTCATTGATGACATCCTCATTTTTTGTTCGGGAACCTATAGGGATGGGAACAAGCTAAAAGAGATACTGGATCTCTTTTCTTTAGCAACTGGTATGGAATTAAATGCTGGTAAGTCCACTCTATCTACTAATCTTCTTTTGGAGGAAGAATTGAGGCTGTATAATGATCTGTTTCCTTTTACTCATCTTACCATTAAGGAAGGTCTCAAATATCTAGGCTTTCAGTTGAAACCAAATGATTATAAAAAGTAGGACTGGGTGTGGTTTATTGAAAAATTGGAGGTTAGATTAAGAAGTTGGAGCTTTAAGTGGTTATCTAGAGCAGGTAGATTGGTGCTAATTAAATTAGTCCTGGTGGCCATCCCGGTCTACTGGATGTCATTGGATTGGATTCCTCGTGTTATACTGGAACATGCCAGGAGACTTTGCTTCCGTTTCTTGTGGAGTGGGAAGGAGGACACTTATGTGGCCCCCTAGGTCAAGTGGGAAAGGATTGTTGTTCCGAAGGCGATGGGAGGTTGGGGGTTAAAGAATATTTTCTCTTTTTCAAAGGAATTGGCTGCAAAGTGTGGATGGATATTGGTAAAATCTGGAGGTTTTTGGGGTAGGGTCATGATACGAAAATATATTGCTCTCATTTCATTAGATGGATGGATTCGAAATCCTATGAAAACTCATCATGGTGGCTCGGTTATTTGGAAGGCGATTGTTAAATCCTTTCATGTTGTCGAACAAAATTTGGTTTGGGATGTAGGTAATGGCCATAATGTTAGGATCGGGAGGGATCTGTGGGTTGGATGTGAGAGACAACATCTCATGACTGAAGGGACTATTGAAGCATTGAGTCAAAGGGGAGTTCGGTTTCTTCATCAGCTATCAGACCCCGAGGTATAGTTGATGGGATTTTCTTCATTTCGTTTGGATAATCATTATGGACTAGGTGTTGATGAGGAACTAGAGCTAGGCATGTATCTTCAAGCTCTTACAAGGTATCACATCTTCTTAGGTGATCAGGATGATGAATTATGTTAGTGCCTATACTCCTAAAGGTGGTTACCTCCTGATTAGTGCTGAACAATTAGCAAGGGAACCATATTAGTGATGGGGTTCACTGTGGAAACTGCCTTGTCCACACAAGACCATACTTTTCATGTGGTGTACTCTAATGAATCGTGTTCCTACCTAGGACTTTTTACAGCGAAGGAAAAAACAGGGACTGGGTTGGTGCATCCTATGTCGTCGAGATTCAAAGATAGTGGAACATTTATTTTTACATTGTCCATGCATTGCTGTAGTTTGGGATCTAGTCTCACGCATTTTGAAGGTTGTTCTACGGTGGATTGGACCTTCGTTAAATGTAGCTTGGTTGGCTTGGTATCAAAACCCTTTGTACAAAACCTACAGGGGACTTCCTCTATTGGTTGTGTGGGGTGTGTGGCTCGCTAGGAACAAGCGAATGTTTTCGGGACTAGATTGCATCCCTTCATAGATGACGATACATTGCTGTGGGATTTTCCTAGCCAACAAGCGTATTACTCAACCTGCAAATGTCTGTAATATTCAGCTGCTGGATATCGATTTTTCTCAACCCTGGGGTTTTTTTATGGTGCTTGCTAGAACGATACTTGTGGGGGAGGGGCTATTATTTTTCTATCACCTGTGCATTATTTTGTAATGTCGTTGGGCTTTGGGGCTGGTAGCAACAATTGGGTGGAACTTTTAAGTCTCAGGTTCCTCATTAGTTATGCACTTGAAATTGGGATACGCAATATGTCTATTAATGGGGATTCCATGAATGTGATTCATTAGGTTTCAGGAACTCAGCATTGTGACAACCGTAGACTTGCTCACATTCTGGCTTATATCTGGAATGCCACTCATTCATTTGACAACTTTTCATGCAGGCATGTGTTCAGGGAGAACAAATCAGAAGCAAACAGGGCATCGAAAGAAGGGTTGCTTCTGGGGATTGGGATCTGGAGGATCAAAGAATTTTCAGATCGAGTGATCAGGGAATTCTATCACCGTCCCTTTATAGAATAGAGGGAAGGAGCAACTGTGAGGATGCATATTGGGTTTATTTTCCTTCTTGGAGTGGCATTATGAGGATGCATAGGGACTTGATTATCTAGTTATTATTTTTGGCACATTTTTGGTTAGTATGTGGATAGAACAAAATATATGATTATATGTACTGTCTCTTTTATAAAGACAAAAAGACTTAGTCTGTAACTCGTAGCTATTATTTTTTGAATTTTTGGAGCTATTACTTCTGTATGAAGGAAACAATAGGGCTATCAGTTATATTTCTGCAGTTTTGTAAAGACACTCTTAAAGAGTGAAGATGAAGATTGTAATTTCGTACTCGTAAGATTGAAATGAAATTATGCTTTTTTCCATGGAAAAAAACTACATATAATCAAAATCATCTCTTATATTGGGATCATCTTTGTCAAAAGCACAATTTGCTCCCCACCTCTAGGGTCCAGCCCTTTCCTCTATCACGAATCTCAAATTTGATCCTCTTATTTTTTGTATAAGAACATGTGCGCATTTCTAATTTCAAAAAATTTTGGCGCGGATGAATTTTTCCACGTACGTGGTCGATGAGTTTTTCTCTTTGGTTTTAGGTTCGAATTGTCAAACCTGTGGTTTGGGCATGCAACTAACAAAACACATCCATTTTTCATTTCCGCATTTTCAACCTTAAATCTACATATGCTAAAACACTTTGTTGCTAATGAAATTGCACAAGCTTCTTGAGATTTATGTGCAGATTCCATATATATCATTCCAACACTTCACTATTATGTTTTTAAAAAGAGATAGCATACCAAATTTAAGAAAACGCCATTTCGTTGGAGTTACATTAATGTTTCATCTTTTTACACTGTGTTCTAAAAAGTTGTGCAAATACCTCCAAGTTTCAATTGCAACTAGTGTAATATACTTAGGTAGCATTACCTTGTACCAACCTTGGTAGATACTCAACTATATAGTAAATCATGTCTATATCTAAACTACTGAAAAATGATTGAACTCCTCATCAATAAAACCAACCCTTTCATAAAAATTTATATATATAATGGATGTTTCTCAATGTTTCAAATATCATTGATGGATAATATCTTAAGAATGGTTAGAGTGGAAAGTAATTATGTTTGAATTAAATATCACTTTTCATTTCATAATATGTTTTTTAATTTATTACTATATATATATATATATATATAATGAAATGAAATGAATTAAATTAAATTATAATTTTACATTGAATTTTTTTCTTTTTTATTTTTGAAATCATCCACCTTAAAGAAATTTAAGTTATTTTCTCTTTACTTGAACAATCTTATCAAATAAATTATTATCGTAAAATCCTTTCTAGATATTTAGTGGAAAAGGCTTTCCATTCTATCATGATTTATCATGGAAAAATAAATTCTTATTTAATCATGGAAAAATCTTTTTTAGTGGAAAAGGCTTTCCATTCTATCATGATTTATCATGGAAAAATAAATTCTTATTTAATTTAGTAATAATTAGAATATATATATATATATATATATATTTAATATAATATAAAATTATTTTATTAATTTTTTATGAAATAAAATATTAAATAATTTAAAATTAATTTTTTTATTTTTTATTTATAAAAAATATAAATTAAATAACAATTTTAAATTAATATCATTTTTTAATAGAAAATAAATTATGAACTTCAAATACCCTTCTCAACCCAACCCAATTGATATGTACAATTGTATTAATCCAAAATAAATCTAAGAACATTTCAAATACAAAATATTAAATGTATTTCTTTTAATTATAAACTAAAACCAATTGAAAGACATCTCACTAAAAGATATGCGTTTGCAATATACCTTATGCTCTCACCTTCAAGTAATTTCATTCTCCCATTTTAGAATGAAATCAAAACTAGTTCTGGTTAGAGTCAATTATTATGTTTTTGTTTTTTTCTCGATTTTCAAAACCGATCGTTTAAAATAATCTTTTAAGGAATATTTAACTAATATTTAACTATGTGGAGGTTTGAAATTGTAATCCCGCGACATGAAAAACACAATTTCAAGCATTAAAATAAGAGAATTTTAGATCTCTCAATCTAATTTTTCAAATCGCCGGATTTCGAGGAAACTGAGACATTATATTTAACGTCTAGAAAACGTGATTATGCGAAAAGAAGACCATGAATTATATATTTTGCTAATGTATGCTTAAATTGCACGCTCTGTATTTCGACGAAACTGGAACGTTTAGACACCGTAATTATGTCAAAAATTAGATTATGAATTATATAGTTTAGGGGAAGATTCTTCGAAAATGGATTCGTAAGCTGCACGCTATGGATGGCGGCGCCACCAATTGGAGGAAGAATGAAGAATAGTAGGTATACACACGTTTTAAATCTGCCTGCCGCTGCATGTAATGGACAGAACAATAATTGAGTTCTGTATGCCTTTCTTTCATTTTAGTCTGTTTGTCTTGTCACAGACAGTGTCATCTTTGGCAGGAACCAGAACCATGATGTCACAGCCAATAATAATGATGTCACAGCCAGACACTGTCATTTTTCATTTGGGCAAGGAATTTACATATAGAAAACTGTTGGAGAATACCAAACAGTTCATCTACCAACAATTCATTTCAGATTTGGGCAAGGAATTGTTTCATATTCTTGGTTTGGTTTTATTATTTTAGGGTATTTGAGATAATTCAGATATACCTATAGTGACTATTTTATGTACACCAATAACAATAATTAAAATGTGTCTAGATCATCATCAAATACTTTGATTTTAGGAAACCTGGTCTTCTTCTTGTAATTGTTGGGCATGATTTTTTGGTTGATCTCAAAGAAATGTCTTGTAGAAGCCATGTAGCAATATGGTTGTAGCATATTTTGAATACCTATAGCAACATGCATTCTATAGTAGCAAACTATAATAAAAACATTATGTAGCATATCTAAACTACTGAAGAAATCTACATGTAGGATAGCCTTCATCATCACGGATGCTCAGCATTGGCTGTGGAGGCACTCCACATGCTATAGATTTCACCACCTTCGCTATGGATCCCCCATTGTATTTCACTGTCAATACCAAATTTTGGGTGTTTATGGCACTTCAAAACGTGGGTTCTTGCAAAGTTGCGATTTCTGTTTTTCTCACTGCTGGGCATTCGAAATTGGATGCAAACTGATGCTCCCATCTTCCACCATGGAATGGGAATGAGGGAGAACCAATTCCCATGAGGTAGGGTGACTTGTGGGTCAAGAAAATAGAGCTCATACTTTGCCATACGAATTTCTGGGATGCCCATGCTCCATTGAATCCATAGACTGATTTCTTCAACAACTTTCTTACACATAAATAAATGCCAGCAAAGAAAGTCAAATGGGTTCTCAAGATGACATTTGGTAGCCTATGGTTCAACCCCACAATGCCCTCACCACTCCCTAGTGGATACACATGGCCTCTTCTCATTAGTTGCTTCCATAGCCAGTTTTGGTATTTTATTGCATGATGTTTATTTACATCAATTTTACAATGTTCCATGGCTAAATAGCACATGGATAACATAATATCTAATACTTTCCTTTTAAATAAAATTCAAGCTTCCACTACCGGGGCCTTGGCCTTGAGCTCCACGCTAGGAAAACATACATCACATGTATACAATATTTACATTAAACGCTAATATATCCTAAGGGTCAAAATGGGGTATTACAAGTTTCCTTTGGGACCATCATTGTGGCCGATCATAGGACATATCCACTTATTGGGAAATACTTAACACATGAATCTCGGCCTTCCATCTCAGAGATATGGACTTCTCATGTCTCTGCACTTGGGCTCCCTGAGCCCATTGCCACTGTAATCGTCTCTTCTCCAGAAATGGCTAAATATAAACTTCTCAAAACACATGGCTATTGTAATCATCTCTTCTTCAGAAATGAACAAATAATTTCCCAACACACATGACCATGTATGGGATGTTAGAGCAATGGGAAAAGACACGAAAATCTAGAATTTGTTGGGTTCAATGAGTTATAGAAGATGCAAAGTATGGAAACATTGGAATCTTTGGAGGAATTTTACATATATGAATTATACAAATCTTCGGTTGCTAAGTGTTTTTGGGTGCTCTGAGGTAGAAGAGGTGCATAGTATGGAATAATTACTATCTTTGAAGGAGTTTTACGTTTATGAATGTGTGAGGCTAAATAACATACAAGTGTTGATGTTGTGGGATAAGCTTCGAATCCTCAATGCTGGTGGGTGCTTGGAGTTAGAAGAGTTGTAAAGTATGGAACATTGGTATCTTTGGAGATGTTGCTGACATACACCTATGAAGTTGAAGATAATACAAGGTTGACGAAGTATACAAAGTAGGGTATTTTTTAAGGATTATAAAAGTATACTTAAGTGTAGTATTCTAGGCGATTATTTTGGATTGAAAAAAAGATATACATAGATTGGTAGGTGAATAGAAAATATGAAACATACAATTTACTACTGAAACTTGTAAATTTTGGCGAATATTATGATAAAAAAACATATTTTATGTAAATAGAGGCAATATTAGAGACTAAAAATGACCAAATAGCGAATTTATTTCTTGAAACAAAGCCTAAAAAATAGCCAATTGGCGAAATTTCGCCCCTAAAAATTTCTCTGATACAAAGCTTAAACAACTAATTATTTTTGGATGCTATGAGTTAGAAGAGCTGCCAAGTATCTTTGAAGAATTTGTTGGAAAACGAATGTGTGAAGGTAAAGAGCATATGGAGGTCATTGGAATAGTTTACTTGATGTTTTCCATGAAAGTCCCACTTACATATACATTACATACCACAACTGCCTATGTGGCACTTAAATCATTCAAATGAATATATGAATTTAAAGGCAATAACATGAGAGAACTCCATAATATTATAGGTTCATGTGTTTGACCCCACATCATTCGTGAGTGATTATCACTTCTTTGACTAAATTTGTGATTTTTACTTTGTCGTCCTTGAGATCCGAGGATGGATTCAACTCTTATGACGTCAAGAAACCACATGGCACAGATGCCATTCTCATCTAGTGGTCTCTGCTCAATGCATCATACATGTATGAATAAGAAAATCAATTATGATTTGAATTACCACGATGTTTAATTACACATTCTAAGATGACCTGGCATAAGCTTGTTCGAAACAGACAAATCAATAGACTTAAAGTGATCGTCCATTTTAATTATAGTTTTTATAATAATCATTTAAAAATATGAATACTTTTTCAAAAGGTTTGAATGCATAGTTTTTTTTCCAAATAGCCATTATTATTGGGGAGACTACATTATTTGTCTTCCTCTTTGTGTTGCATAGGATTTTGATTTTAAAACAAATAACAGAGTTACATTTGAATTTGATCTGATTTAGTTAATGCTTTTGTTATGGGTTGTGGAGTAAGTTAAAAACTGACTATATTTAATCAGTTTTTAAATCAAAATTATTTCTAGAATTGATAGAAATGATGAAAAATTTCACCATAGAAAATTTCCTTTAGATATTTTTTATTATTTCAAGATGACTCAAATCATTGGAATTCAAAAAAAAAACTATTTTGAAGGAAACTTGTTATCTATTTTGACAAAATTTCTACAAACATAAAGAAGATGTCCACCAATTAATTGAAAAATATGACAAGAAAAAATCACTTTTCACATGCTACAAAGCATTTAAATCTTGGTGAAAACACTTTCTAAGAAACTATTGCCATGGAAGTGGAGAGCTTGGCTTCTATGTCCCAAGTTGAAATTCCAAGCTAAGGAAGTGATCTCGATTGTTTACTAAACATTGTTTTGTTTGGCTGGTGACTGGTAGTTGTATGAGAGGGACCTTCATTATTTATAACATTAAAAATGAATCTACGCCCTTATTCATGTAATGTGTTTGTGGAGGGGTTCAATGTAAATCCGTGTGTTTTTTTCAAAATTCTTTTAAATACGTATTGTAGAATAAATATCGTTTCCTTTCCTCATTGTAGGAAGACAATTGGGGTTGGGAAAGAAGGGTAGTGTTATGGCCAACAACGACATACTATGGAAGAACCAACCTCTTGAAATGAGATTAAGATCAAACTTAATCATAAGAAGGTTTTTTAAGTTTCCAATCTTCTTTTCACTTTGATCCCAAGATCCTCCATTGGGAACCCTCCTTATCAAGAGACATAACATCCATCTAATGTTATATATCAAGATGTTAGAGATTAATGAGCTCACCTATGGTTACTAATTATGTTCTCTACTTTGTAGATTTGATGGGTTATGCTCATCAGCAATAATTCCTACCCAGTGGATTAAATGCACCGTGACCAAAAATGTTTTAGTTTCTTCACATTCTAAAGAATTTTTGTTGTATTTCTTATCAACCTTAAATATCGTATAAAGGTCTTCGAAGAGGGACTATGATTTTAGTCCAAGACGATGTATTCGTCAAACTATGGAGCTAGGGTTTTCACCCTGTAACTACCATGTTTGTCACAATCACCTTGGCCCAAATGTTGCTTAAGATATGTCAGCCACATGGTCTAAACATCACTTAAGAGACATCGTTTGTGTAGCGACTTTTTAAATAGAAAAATATTATTTGTGACTACAACATAGATACATATGTGAAGCAATTTTAATGAATAAAATGTTACTTTATATATCAACATTTTATTTTATTTTTTAAACTATCTTGAAACAAGTTCTTAAATATTTCTTTCCATTTTGAGGATGGTATATATGGACTATAGGGAAATAAATTGTTGTGCAACAATATACTGATTATGATTTCAACATGTCACTTATGTGAATAAAGTTTAGATGGGGAGTATAACACTCCATCCCATAACCAATTAAACTAAACTCAATCAACTACTATAAATCATCATATATATTCATATATCAAACGATTTTAATGAATAAAAAATAATTTCCACATGATAAAGTGTACATTCATATCTTAAGCAAATTGTAATGAATGAAAACTAGTTTATACCCTACACTATACCTATTTGTCTTGAGCCACTTTAATGAATGGAAAATCCATTGTATAAACTAGAATATACATCAATATCTTAAACATCTTTTTAGGTAATAAAAATCGATATGTATAATTTTTCTAAATCCTTTTTAAACAATTTTAGAAAAAATAATATAGAAAACAAATAATTTCAATATAATTATTTTTTCATCATGATATTTCACTTCAATTAAATATTTTAGAATTTCTTCTTTCTTACAAAACTAAAATAATTTAAATGAGATTGATTTTAAAAGAAACACTGCTAAAGAAAAAACTGATGAAAAAGGTGATCGAGCTGAAATCTTACTCTACATTTCCCTCATTTTCTACAACATAGATCATATCCTTTGTAGAAACGAACTTTAAATTGGCGAGAAGGAAGAGACTTCAAACAATATACACTATGAATGTATAAATTTCCGTTCTTGTTATTTTGAATCATAGCTCCAACATATTATAGTCAATCCCACCTTTGTCATATTGCAACTGAAACAATTTTCAACAAGTTCAAGTTTAGCACCATAACCTCTTCGCAAAAATGAAACCACTAGATTTCTAGATTACATGGATTTCAAGGGTGGAGGAAACTCTACTTGAATGGAGATTCTTTAGTTGTCACGAAATCTGGATCTGACAAAATCAATTTCACCCATGCTTCAGGAGACTAAAGTGAATGAGATGATGGTTGTTAATCAAAATCCCTTAGACATCAGATCAAGCAAACAAATTTATTTTATTGATATTTTTTTGGATAGAATGAAGCCCAAAAATCCATCTTGATAGTTCAAATCAAAGTGTGAAAAATTTGTTCAATCAAGAGCCAAGTTGTAGCAACAATATGTGTAAGTTGATTTTTACTTACTAAAGTCATGGAAAAATTCTTTAAAACACTGTTAGAATATATTCAAATTGTTGCAAGTCATTTAAATGATTTGCTTAAATACTAGGTGAAAATAAGTTTTTTTTTTCAATGAATGGATGTAGTTTTCAAGGGTTTCTAGGATGTGATAGATCAACACCACAAGGTGGATGCTCTCCCCAAAAATGCTTTGTATACTTACAATAATTGTTGGGGTGGTTCCCACTAGATTGCTCATTGATTTAACCATTTTTTAGTGATTTTCCACTTCTTATACAACCAACAACTCTCTATTATATATGCCTCTCTCCCTTGGTTCTTTTATACCATTGGAACATCCATTTTATGTTGTTAATTTCAGGTCACATAGCAATCCCTTTGAAATGTCGTGGACCTCCTTTCCGAGCCTTAAGGATAACAATTTTCAATAGTGATGGGATCACTTTGTGTGCTTTCATAGCTTTACAATGCACATTTTTCAACAAAATTCAAAGTATCTCTACATTAACATTTAGATCTAGAATAAGATAACATTGTGCTATATATTGTAGAGGAGAGACATATATATGTAGATATTACAACTACACCCTTACCAATTAATAAGGAATTGTTGAGACTTTAATTCAAAATGAGTTATAACTTGTTCATAAGGTGGAGAGTTTGGAGGAGAAAATGACAATTTTGTAGAGTCAAATTTCTGCATATGATGGCTAAGCAAAGCGGACTGAAATACAATTTTTTTTCCAAGCAACCATGAAAAATTAAAATTTTAATAGAAGTCTCTTCCTTTGAAAGGAAAATTTTAGAGTCAAAATAAGATATTGCAAAATGAGTTAGCATGATACTTTAGAAAAAAATTAATTGAATCACTATTAGACCTCTCAAAGGAAACCACACAACAATCTATTCATGACATTTGTTTTAATAGTCTTTTTTTTTCACTTGTTGCATCTATTTTAGTTCTATTTTTTTCCTTTCGACGTCTTTTTGCACCTTTTAAAACAATTGGTACACACACACACACACACACGAGTAGTCTAAAATGACTACGATTTCGCCTAGAGAAAATGATTTTTTCAGACACGGTTTTGCCGGAATCTGGGATAGAATTTTTAGAATCTCAAATAATAGTATTTATCCTGCATAATTTGGATTCCCTGAGGGGTTTTCCAGGGTGTTGAATTCATCTAGATGTTCAGAAAAAATGATTTAATCAACACAAATCACCGGATATTTAGATTTCAAATCGCCGGATTCTAACCAAGTTTTGGTTGGATGGGCAAAATCATCGCACTTTTAGACGGCTTCTATATATATATATATATATATATATAGTTTATTCCAAGGAAAAATATATATATATAATTTATTTATAAAAATAATTATATATATAGACATATAACCAATAAAGTTATAAACATGTACACATAGTGAGTGTCTTGAACGAATACATTTAACTTCTCTAAATACAATCATAACCTCAACATCACATATAAAGTTAGTTCGAGTGACATAGCGAATGCTTCAAAAGATTTAATCCCTTTTGTCTTTTGTGTTTGTAAGTAAATACGAAACCGTGATAGAATTTTAGAATCTCAAATATAATCCTGCATTATTTTCCAGGGTGCTGAATTTATCTAGATGTTCAGAAAAATGATTTAATCAACACAAATTGCCGAATTTTTAGATTTCATACACCGAATTTCGACCAAATTTTGGCCGAACTAAAAAAAATCGTCGATCTACTAGGCCGAACTAAAGAAATCGTCGATCTACTCGCTTGAAGCGGCAGTTAGATTTCGAGTTTTGTAATGGGTCATATCCATAAAATATCTCTATTGAGTCTGGTTAAGGAACATAGAAGACATCATTTATAAGGCGGAGAGGAGCGACTATTAGTGAAATCTGATATACACCTATTAAATGTGTCAAAATCGAGGAAGAATCAAAGACGCAAAGAGTCATGAAGTGAAGTGAAAGGCATGGAAACTTATGCCATTTTCACAAACATTTCAACATTCAAAGGTTACGGAGATCGCATTGTTGTCATGTCCCATCAAGCCCTCCGCCTTCCATGAATATCTGAGTGGACTGGTTCAAAAACTCTTGTGTTGATTTTGACTTTCGAATTAAACATAGCGGAGAAAGCGGAGTAATTATGAGAAACGTAGCAGAACGTGTCACGCAATTAACCAATGAAACTCCGAACATATGGCAAAAATAGCAGTCGTTGTGCGTGTCGTTGTCATAGACAGTCAACCAAGTTGGGCGCTACCGTTTACTCTAACAGTGGAGGTGTGGACTGGGCTGGGCGGGGCGGGGCGGGGCGGGCGCCTCACTGCTCCCCTTCCCGATCCGTCATCAACGGCAGGGAAATGGAGTTCCATACGTCAAAAATACCCTCCCTCTCTACTCCAACGATGTAAAACTCTTTCCTCATCGAAAGCACCTTCCTTAGTACTCCAGAGGCGCGCTATAAATACACTCACCCATACGTTAAAGAGCTCAACTGGTAATTAGTTGAGTTGTGTCTTCTCAACAAGTTCAGAAGTAGTGTTTCTTGAATATTAGAGATGGCCTCCACCAATCTCATCCCTTCCGCTCATGCGCTCTTCATCATATTGATGACCATTGCCATTGCTATGCATAGAGTACACAGTACGTGCCTGGTTCTTGTTCTTGTTCTTGATCTTGGTCTTGTTCTTCTTCTTGTTCTTGATCTGTCTGCACTCTTTGCTATATCATTTACTTCCTCTTTGTAATAGTCATTGGATTCATAGGGTCATCCATACGTTATTTATTATTCGGGCTGATGTACTGTACTTTTACAGGTACCATTATCACGTGCGAGGAGCTGCCCGTGGAAATCTGCGCTTTCTCTGTTTCTTCATCTGGTAATAGATGTGTGCTCGAGAAGGCTCCAATGATGGACGGCACACTTCAATTTCTATGCCAGGTAGCTTATTATAACTATTCATGTGTTATAACTCCTTATAAACCGGTGATTTCGCATGTAGCATTGTTAATATACATACGTCATTAGTCATTAGTTATGATCATGATGTTGAAAAGACTAACAATAATTGGATATGTATCTTTAGTCGTCAGTTGTGATGGCTGCGAAATTGGTGGGATGGATTGAAAGCGAGAAGTGCATAACTGCATGCGGCTTGGAACATATGACTGTGGGCTTGTCTACCGATTCTCTCCTCGAACCGGAATTTAGTCGGAAGTTATGCTCTTCCGAGTGCCGCAATAATTGCCCCAACGTTATCGATCTCTATGTCAATCTCGCTGCCGGAGAAGGTCGGATCCTGAGATCCTTCGCTTTCTCCTCTCATTAATAAATGTTTATTATTTAGACAAGTGATCTGAGGTGAAGTGTTTATTGCAGGAATATCGTTAGCGAGTATGTGCGAATCTCAAAAAAGCAAATCTCGCAAACTGATCGAGAAATCTGTGTCAATTAGTTCGTCAAAATCAAAGTCAGTCCCTTCCGACTCGTTCAGAGCCCCGGACCGTATGGCAACCACATAGCGGAGTTGGTGCTTCTATTGATGTACCCTCACCTGTGTAAGGTATATTATTACATTGAGTATATTCTGCTGGCGGCATTCTAAAATGTTGCAAGGAATTAATGCAATTTTTGTGATTGGCAGGATCAGGTGCCACTGTTCCGTCGCCACAAATTTGGAATCGGAATGGAAGGAAACTTGAACCCTTTTTTTATGTGGGTGGTCATCGACAGAGTGAACTGTAGACATAGATACATTATTTACATCCAAAAATAATGGGAGACTCGCAGCTTTTACATATACGCAATCCAGAATATATTTGATAATATTAGAACCGTCTTTTTGCGGTCTTCTAATATATATTTCAATAATATGGGCAATTTTAGCTCGGTCTATTGCATCCAAATTATTCTTCAGCATGAGATTTTATTATAGATGTTTGAATTCACTTTAGATTTTATTATAGATGTTTGAATTCACTTTACAGAAAAAAAGGACCCACGAATTTCGAATTTTCAAGGCATGAAATTATTAATAATAAAAGTTATTTTTTACCTTCGATTGCCACTCGAAGACACAAGGGCTAGCCCTTATTAAGATTAAATTTACTTATAACATATTTTTTTTTTTTAATTTTTTATTTGCCTCCATAATGGGAGGATGAGATTAAAACACATACATTATATTAATTATTTTTTATTGTTTATTTGCCTCCATAATGGGAGGAGGAGATTAAGACACATACATTACATTAATTATTTTTTTATTGTTTATTTGTCTCCATAATGGGAGGAGGAGATTAAAACACATACATTATATTAATTAATATAAACTTTTATTTATAGTTTATTTGTCAGCATACTTGGAGGAGATTGAGAATACATATATCACATTATGACATTAATTATGTTGAGAGAGAGATTTTTTAATGTTTGTTCATGTTTGTCCTTATTGCCGATCATAAACAAAAAAGAACTTATTGCCGATCATAAACAAAAAAGAATAATACAAAGTAAAAAATAAATATGAGGGAGATCTTGTCACGTTTGTCCATGTTTGTCTTTATTGTTGACCATAAACAAAAAAGAATAATAAAAAATAAAAAGTAAATATGAGAGAGATCTTGTAATGTTTGTCCATATTTATCCATATTGTCAGCCATAAACAAAAAAAATAATACAGAGTAAAAAGTAAAAAAAATATGGACAAACTTATAAAGTAATATAAAGTAAAAAGAATAAAAAAACAATACAACATAAAACAAAGTAAAAAAGAATAATACAAAATAAAAAGTATAATACAAGAGGTTTGGACAAACATACAAAGTAATACAAAATAAAAAGAATAAAAAAACAATATAACATAAAATAAAGTAGAAAAGAATAATACAAAGTAAAAAAGAATAATACAAAGTAAATAATGCATCTCAAAAGATTTGATCTCTTTCCATGTTTGATAGAGCCTAAGATTTGGATCTAAGCTGGTTACTAGCACAGCGGACATTCCCAACTAGTAAAAATAGATAAAAATTGGCCCTTCTCCATTCTCTTTCATTTTTCTTTTAAGAAAAAACTGGTTGTGAGCTCTTGATATCTAGTGGCTAGTTGTTAGTTTGCGACTTGCACTCATTATTATATCACTATATTTATCATATAGAGTACAGGTTTATTTTGCTTGTTTTTGTTGTATAGATATTTTATTTTGACATGATTATGTATAAATGTATTTTAATTCTACCTTTCTTAAATTTTGATAGGATTTAATTTTGTATTTTTTCTTTTTAAATTTATACATTAAAAACAATTTCTTTTTAAGAAATTGAATATTTTTGAGTGACATAATTTTTTTCATATTAAATTATAATCATTTTTCTATTTTAAATGTAAAAAACTATGTTAATTTATAGATTATGAAATCCATAAAACTTCAGTAATATTGAGAATAACTAATTAAAAATATGTAAAAATATCATGATGTCACTTTCAATAATGTGATACATATATTTTTAATAATTTTTTAATCAATAAATATTATATATTTTTATTTATAATTATTATTTTTGACATGTAACATTAAAAATTAAATTTAAAACGAGACACTATTTAGTTTATTTATATAACATCAAACAAAATTGTCGGCTTTCATGTAATCGCTGGATTGGATTTTTGTGGCAGTCATGTAAAAATTAAATTTAAAACAAGACCAATGTTGATTTTATTTTTATCGTAAACCAAAATTGATGTTTATTTTATTGATATCGTAAATCAAAATTGGCGGCGTTCATTTCGTTGCTTGAATGGACTTTTGCGGCGGTCCGTCCCATTTTCGGTTCTAAGTCCATGAAATTCCGTGAACATGTTGAAATTATAAGTTTTATTTGTTAAAATTACGGTGTATAATTTAATTTAAAATTGTAATTTTATTGATAAATTATACATTTTAAATTAAAAATACAATTTCAGATGGTTCAGATTGCAATTTTACATTCCATGAAAAAAGACTTAGAAAAATGCCACATGGCCATTATGTAAAATATGACAAGCAAGTTCTAAAAGCTCAAATAAAAACTTTTGTGTACTTGAATCTCTTGACGAAGAGACCGGAGAAACCCTACTGTGAAATGCGAAGTGACAGGGGACTATTTTGGTGTCATATGGAAGAATGGCTCTGAGACCCACCAAAAGGCGTCGGCCCTAAAATAATTAGGATGCGTTTCCCATCCAGTGACCACTTTACAGTTGAAGTCTGTTGTGATTTCGTTGAAGATTTGATATTGAACGGTGTCGTTTTCCATTATGGGTGTGCAGAGGATCCGTAGCTTACTATAGCGTGAGTGGATGGCCCACTTGTTTACCTCATTTCTTTGCTTTTATGCACTATTGAACGACAACCGCATTCATTCCTCCGATGCACGCAATCAATCAAAGGTCAAGGAGATTGACAAATGATGTGCAAAGTTGATACATTATATTCATTTTCATTGTTAATAATGCATTCTTACATGTGGTATAGATAACTTTGTATAGTTGTATCGATACGTTGAATTTGTTAGTTATTTTCAATGTAACAATTTATTGTGAATTGTAAGTTTATGTAGATATTATCATCTTGTTCAGTTAGGCTTTTTCACTGTTATAAATAAAAGTTTTTTCATGTAATTCTGCATCAGCGAAATTGATAGTTTTATTTAGTTTTCTGTCTAATCTGAATTGATATCAGAACAGGACTAGATCATGTTATTGAGCGAGTCCTTTCTTCTTCTTTTTTGTAGCAAAGTCAATTCTAAGGTCAACCTTTGCCATTTCTATGTATATGGTAGTATGCAATTTAAAGGATGTCTTATAATGTGGGGAGTTGGGTTTATGCTTAATGCTTTGAAACATGATCCATTGGTATCAATCCCCATATCGTGGCAGCCCTCACATCACAAATGTTCTCTTTGATCGTGGTGCAACTTTTGACATTGAATTGTCTAGTGCCATGTGTGATCTGTTCATAGCTTTTCTGTTTGTGATGGGGGGCAAGTTCAATTCATGGGGTGTGTTGCTTCAGTTGGGTGCAGTATCGTTCGAGGCTACACAACTGGTATTTCTTGTTTGCATTTGCAAGTGCTGCTTCAGCTGGTATTTCTTGTTTGCATTTGCAAGTGGTGCTTCCATTGTTGTTGGAGGTCAAGCCATTTCTTGTGAAGGGTGATGATTGGTTGCCATGGATGGCAGATGGCTTTTAATGCATCTTCTACATCATATTTATTCAGTGATTTTTTTTATAATCATCATATCATGCAAATGTAAATGTTTGTATTATGGAGGCATCTTTTCCCATGGTATTGTTTTCGCTAGTAAGGTTCTTGGCTACTTTTTGCGTAACTTTTATTAGTGTTTCTAATTTTCCTTACCGTTTGAGATGTTGTGAAGAGCATTTCAATGTTTTTTCGATGAGTGGTTGCACACCACATGGATTTGCTTAATTGAGATTGTTTTCTCTCATGAGCTCAGTGTTATGATTTTTCTATTATAAATGGGTATCTAAAATGTCCTTATTTGTCAGAACCTATATCAAGGATTGATGTTGATGGTGGTCTTATGGTACCTCTCCTTTTGCACCTTTGAGTAGTGGATTCTGGGCCACTCGTGCAGATATTTTTAGGAGGGTAACGAGGCATTTGTCTCCCCGTGCTAACTTGTTTCACAATACCTTTGAGCTCGCCATTTTGGAGTGTTCCTTGCTTAGTTTTTTTTGCATATTTCTTTCCTTTAGCTCCTACTCCATATTTTCACCATCTGTTGTGACATTCACTGCCATTACCTTTTCCACTTAGTTCAACATTGTGGGGTGGTGTGGTATCCAATACTTCCTCGGGTGATTTTTTTATTCAGCATGATCGATCGAGATCAACCATCTTTAGAGTGAACCTCGTATCAAGCACTAGTTCCTATTTTGACTCGATAGTTGGATCGTCGGAGCACCTACTTACCCATGCATTCCGGTGAGATGGATTAGCCTCCATAGGGACACTTGACATAATATTTTTTCTCGGTTTTCAAGATTCATTCTAAAGGACTAGTTTATTTTTTACGGGTGTGCATTCATCTCTCATTGTCTCAGTGATTTGAAACGTGCATTCTTAGGAGTTTGAAATTTACTACTTGGATTTCTATATGTATATTTGATGGCATTGACAGTGTACTCACTTTGTCTGAATACAACATTTATAAGTAGTCTACCATATATTTGGATTTGTGGTTATGTGAGGGGGCACTTTGTTGTGGGTTACCTTCTTCCTCTATTCCAATTTCTTATAAGGATGTAGTTGGATACAAGACATCTCCTTCATTAGAATAAATGTGAGTTAGATACCAAATCCATATATTTTTGAAAAAGTGGCCGAGGTGCCAATGTTGGAGGCCAAGAATTCAGAGGTAAATGGGTTTTTCTTAACAATTAAATATGAAGTAGTGATATGTAGATATAATAGTATTTTTGATATGATCATAAGCTTTACACCAGTGGATATATTCCCATTGTATCAAAAATTGTGAGATCCTTTTGTCATCTAAAGGATTCTTTGTAGTACAATTCTAGTCCTAATAGGATTACAAAATAATATTTGATGATGGATCTTGGTTCTAGGAGGAGTGTGGCTCTTTATTACTCCATTGTTTGATCCCACTACAATGGTGGTATCCAAAATGTTGTTTTGGGTCCATCTCCCAAATATATCTCTTCCCTTTTCGAATCACCCTATGGTACAAGATATTGAAAATATTTTGGGTAAATTTTTAAAGTATGATAATAATAGGACTTGGTAAGGTTTGTTTACATATGCTTATATTTATGTATAAATTGACCTTAGTAATGGTATTCTAGACAAAATGTCGTTGAAACATGGTATTTACAAATTCATTCAAAGTATGGATTATAAAACCACAACCTTTAGATGCCGACATTATCATCAACATGTCACCTTTAAGAAGCTTGTCCACAACTAAGAACCCTACCTACAAAGAAAAAGGGACATATTTTCAAATCTAAAAGTTGGTAGCCATATGATCCTCCTTTCTTCGAGGATGAATAAGAGGAGATCAAGGAATATTTTCCTACTAATGAGGTTGAAAGTGTCAATAAAGAAGAATACATAATAAACAATGATGATATAAAAAAGACCACAAAGGGTGTGCAACCTTTAGATTTTTCTTCTCTATGGGTTTTGGTAACTATGGGTACTTTGTTAGGAGGGATGAAGAGAGCACATGAAACTAAGATACTCTAGTGCATCCTAAAGAATGTCTACTATATATGTCTATGATTGCACTACTAGAAATGTCCATCAAAAGAATCTCCATAATATCCACTATAATATCTAATGTCTTCTTTAGAGTCCAAGATCGTATTTGACTATATAAAAGAGGTAGATTATGATTCTATTACATGGTAGATCCAATAAAACTATATGGGAAATTAATTGGTATAATTTACCCATATATTTAATTTGTAAATGAACTAAATATTCATAATTGTATTAATAATGAATAATATACATGCAAGAAACACACATGCAAAGCATTCTAATACCCATGCAATAATACTATGAAAATGAATAATATGTTTGTATTGATAATATAGTTAAGTAATTACTAGTGAGGTGGAAGGCCTCCTTTTAATACAAATCTCAAAATACCTTTCCACTAACATAGTGGTGAGTCATTCATGCACATAACTAATACCTACTTATTAAATTAGTAATGAATCAAACCATCTCTAATTCTTCTAGTAATCACTTATAAAGTTGTTGCATAACAAATGGCCCTGCACAAAATAATTAAAAAAATATAAACTTAAATACAAAATAGCTCATAAATACATATTTATTTTCATAGAAAAAAGTTATGTTTAAATACACAACATATACTCTCCTCCTTGAGTATGTCCCAAAAAATTGTGCACGTTGAACCTTGTATTTTCTTCTACATATGCTTTGTTTTCCTTTTCTTGAATATATCAAATGCATCTAGGTGAAGTAATAGAAGATTTGACGATATAATATTATTCTTTGATGAACTTCACGAACTCTTTAAATAAATGCTTTTTAAAAACACTCCATATGGTTATATGAATTTAATTATACTTCAAACTCGACATTATGAATCACCCAATTGAAACTATCACCCACAAAAATGTAAAATGATGATTACCCAAGAGATAATTTCCAATATATAACATTCTCCTAAAACTGTTTTTACCATTATAAAATTAAAAGTTACCTCAACCACTTTTGCTTCCTTTTCAATTAGTACATTATTCTCACCCTAAAAGTCAAGTCACCATGAGGAAAATCTCCATAAAAGTCATCATGAGGAAGATCTCCAAAGTCATCATGAGGAAGATCTCGATTGCAAACAAGTTGGGAGATCATTTCAACCTCTTCAAGTCTTATTCATGTAGAAAATGATCATAATTGGGGTTAGGACATTTATAGAGAATCTTAAAAATAAGCTACATTCACATAGTTGGAAGATATTCAAATACCTTTTTTCACCACTCTTTTCCGAATGTCAAACCATTTATTAATTTGTTTTTTATATTCTCATTTTACAAATATTCAAATTATAAATATATTACAAACATTTATAATGTTTACAAACATTTTCTATCTACACTTGAGGTGACAAATGATATAATAATATTATCGAATATAATATTTTATTAAAAATATATAATATAACATAAATGGTAGAAAATCACCATAGAAAAAACAAACAACCAAACAATGAGGATCATTACTTTCATGAAAAGGAGGAAAAGACAACAAGAATTTGTTGTAGGTATTTCATAAAAGAATGCCACCAGAGGCAGTGGATCTTGTATCAAGATTGCTCCAATATTCCCCAAATCTACATTGCACTACAAAACAAACGTCCTTCTACTTACATGGATATTTTGAGATACCTACATGATGAATCTTATTTTTAGTAAAAAAATATGAAATGCACGAAATTGAATCGCCTTTTCGAATATATAATTTTTTTTAACTGAAAATGTTCATAACTAGCTCAGTTTTTATTTTTTTCCAACATTGACATTTTATTCTTTTGGAAATGACAAGGTATATGTCCATGTTGGTGCATCCTTTGAGTGCCTAAATGATGGAATTAATATACAAAAATTGGTAAACATGTAGATAATAAATAGTACTAGCACAGTGCTATTTATCTAAAAGAAAACCAGTACTTTTAGATATTTTCTATATTTATCTAAGTGAGTAGCACTCGAAATTAGTACGCCAAGTGTTGGTGCAACTTTTGAAGGTCTTAATGTAATGATGATGGATTGGATTTTTATAGGATATAGAGGTCAGTGTCTAGCAGTGCAACATATCTATCTATCTATCTATCTATCTATATTGAAATGGTTGAGAAATGAAAAAGTTATGGAAAACACACGAGCAATTTTCTAGAAATCATGTTACATCTAAAAGGTCCACCAACTTCATGCACTCTATGCACTTGATTCCCCTATATTTCCTTTCTAATCCTTGCATAGGAACATGAAATGTTGACTCTTGTTTGAAATCCATGGATGGAAATCCTCCTCAACTTCTAGTTTCTATTGGATTGGTTTAGATGGCCTTATGATCCTAAGACTTGCTGGATGCAACGTAATCAAGAGAATTTATTTCATCCAGAACTAGTCTCCTTCATCATAACCATGTTACTATGTCACATTCCTATTAAATGGATTTCCATAAATATTATTTTGTGCACTTGAGTACCTACAACTTTTCAAAGAGTAGAGTTCCTTATGAAGAATTTCCTTGTTCCTAGTAAAGGGTATTGAGAGATGACTTTGTACCTTTTAGAGAACATGTCTTTTGATGAAATAACCAAATTGCAACAATACTGGCAGCATTGGAAAGTTAATTTTTAGGGATTTCATATGATATATTATATTCCCTAGTTCCATCTACTCTCCCCTCTATTATCCTATTGGCATCAATTTTGTTCTCCATTGAAGCATGGCAAGGTGAGAGGCCGTACCGCAAGAGAAACAAATAATGGTAGCCAAACGTTTTCAGGATGGGAAAGCCAATCTGAAAACTATGAAGCAATAGTGTACTGAATTGAAGAGTTAGTTTATGAGTATTCTTGCTATCTTGGAAAATATGTATGTCAACAATACCATATCTTTGTTCATGGAAGAATATATACAAGATAGACAACCATGGTATGACTTAGAGGATGATTATGATAATTGTATATGGATAGTTGTAATCTTTGGGATGGAAAGTATTTCCATATTCGTTTTGAGGAATCTTCTCCTTCATGTGAAGAATAACAACAATATGCTTCTTCTATAGTAGAATATTTTCTCATAGTTGCATTGTTTTCCTACTCCTGGGAGGATTCATTTGTTTTAGATTGTTATACATCTTTGGATCCATATGACCATCAAGGGAGACACACTCGATCATTCATGGAGCTTCAGTTTTAGATGGGGTGCTAGCTGTACCACATGGACATTAGCCCCATGTTTTTGGTTGATTCCCTTCCATTGGTTCATCATGGACATTTTAAATCATACATGGGGACCTGGATTATGGTTGTACAATTTGATACAAAGCATTAGGGACAATGCTTTCCTAATGGAGGTGGAGTGTTATCATCCTCCATAAGGGTTTAATTGGTGGCTCGGATGTCCCAGTAGAGTAGAAGTGGAGAGAACATTCAATGTAAAATGGACTAATTCTACTATATTGTTATTATTAAGTAAGGCCCACTATGCTAGTAAATAAATGTATTGGGACCTCATTAAAGAAGGTCCACCAAGTGGTTATGAGCTTAGGAGTTGTATTGTGATTCTATAGATAAGGACAGATGCTTCCTTATGAAATGTGAAGGTGAAAATTATTATTGTATGTTGAGACTAGCTCAAAACGAGGTAGCTCCCTTTAAGAGGCAAGTGAACAAGGTTGATTCATCCCATCAAAAGAATCATTTACATAATAATAAAATTGTATCTTATTGAATATCTCCTTTTTTGTTTCTTATGTTGGACATCTCTTGTTTATGATCTTATTTTAATATTTAAGGTTTATAATAGACCCCACGTTAATGAATTTAACACTAGGAGCTAAGTTATCATGGTATTTATTAATAAGAAGAAATATTCATGCAAAACTAAGTTTCCACAACAAAAAATTGTATTCCAATACTCAAAATTTTATATTTTTCCATCCCAAACATATGTGTATTTTCCATATGGCACCTTTGTAAAATTATAACCCTATTAATTCAAAACTAACTTTCTTAGATGTCAAGCAATGGCAAACAAATCATATTGTAGGAGGATATGATACTAGGTTTCTCACCTCTTGATCAAATTTCAAATTAAATGTAACAAGAGGTTCAATTTCTTCCTCAAGGATCAATTCTATCTATAATCTATCCTAGTGGGAGGAATAGGTAAATGGGAAACGGTTGATAGCCCAAAAATTATTCTTGACTCTTGCCTCACTATGGGAGCAATTTGAAATGTTAATCAATATGTTGAGAGGGGAAACACTATTGGCATTGAATTCTAGGATGCTATAGGATGGGATCCTAGAGGTGACTTATACTCATCTAAGAAAGGGCATGATATTAAGCTATTAGAACAACCATTTCATCTAAGATCAACAATCTGGAAGCACATTTGGGGAAGCAACATGTTACCAAAAGTAAGGACCTTTTATTGGACAATGATCCATGAAAATTTATTAAAAACAAAAATTTAAATAAAAGAGCAATCCAAAACCCATTCTAGTGTCCAATATTTAAGTAATTCAATAAGTAATCAACCACCTTTTCATACAATGTCAATTCACATCATGCCATTTTTGGCAATTAACATGTGTAGAACCTAGGATTTCCTCTTTAGGTGCCAAAGGATTGGATGGATATGTTTTTAATTTGGCATAAAAATTATATACTCTTTTGCATCAGCAAACAATTACTTATGCAAACTTGGTTGGCATTTCCCAAATACCTTTGTTGGAAGATATGCCTATCTATCTATCTATCTATATATAATATGAAGGCAATATGATTTATATGTTTTATTTTATTTCTTTTGTTATATGTCAAATTTCTAAAAAACATAAGTTTCTTATTTTAGTTGAAGTTTTTTATTGGTTCACTTATTTTGAAAATGAAAAAAAGGCACAAGTAGAGACGAAGACCTAGACACTAAAAAAATAATTGATTGTGTTAAGATCAGCATGGCAGAGCCTAACTCTCCACCTTATCATTCTAGCACTTCACTGACTTTCATAATTAAAAAATAATAATTAATATTGAAAATTATGGAAAAATAGTGCCCCATGCTCTCTGCAAAATTTTTTCAAAAAAATTTAGTGTTTACATACCAAACTTAGGGTTTAACATGCACATATGCATTATGTTTTTAAAAAGAGATAACACACCAAACTTAAGAAAACGACATTTTCTTGGAGTTACATTAATGTTTCATCTTTTTACACCGTGTTCTAAAATGTTGTGCAAATACCTCCAAATTTCCATTGCAACTAAGGTAGCATTACCTTGTACCAACCTTGATAAATACTCAACTATATAGTAAATCATGTATATATCTAAACTAGTAAAAAATGATTGAACTCCTTATCAATAAAACCAACCCTTTCATGAAACTTTATATATATATATATATAGATAATAGATGTTTCTCAATGTTTCAAATATCATTGATTGATAATATCTTACAAATGGTTTGAATTATTCGTTTTTCATTTCATACTATGTTTTCTAATTTATTACTATTTATATATAAATTAAATAAATTTAATTAAAATAAGTTATAATTTTGTATTGAATTTTCTTTCTTTTTTATTCATTATAAAGAACAAATCAATTATTTTAATGTAAACTTTTATAAATAGTTTGAAATCATCCACCTTAAAGAAATTTAAGTTATTTTCTCTTTACTTGAACAATCTTATCAAATAAATTATTATCATAAAAACCTTTCTAAATAGCTTAATATGGTTCTCTTTTTTAGTGAAAAAGGCTTTCAATTCCAACATGATTTATCATGGCAAAATAAATCCTTATTTAATTTATAGATAATTAGAATAATAACGATTTATATATATATTTTAATATAATATAAAATTATTTTATTAAAATTTTATTAAATAAAATATTAAGTAATTTAAATTTATTATTTATAAAAAAAAAATTAAATAACAATTTTAAATTAATATCATTTTTAATAGAAAATAAATTATGGACTTCAAATACCCTTCTCAAGCCAACCCAATTGATATATACAATTGTATTAAATCCAAAATAAATCTAAGAACATTTCAACTAAAAAATATTAATTTTATTTCTTTTAATTATAAACTAAAACGACATCTCACTAAAAGATATGCGTTTGCAATATAGCTGATGCTCTCACCTTCAAGTAATTTCATTCTCGCATTTTAGAATGAAATCAAAACTAGTTCTGGTTAGAGTCAATTATTATGTTTTTGTTTTTTTCTCGATTTTCAAAACCGATCGTTTAAAATAATCTTTTAAGGAATATTTAACTATGTGGAGGTTTGAAATTGTAATCCCGCGACATAAAAAACACAATTTCAACCATTAAAATAAGAGAGTTTTAGATCTCTCAATCTAATTTTTCAAATCGCCGGATTTCGACGAAACTGAGACATTATATTTAACGTCTAGAAAACGTGATTATGCGAAAAGAAGATCATGAATTATATATTTTGCTAATGTATTCTTAAATTGCACGCTCTGTATTTCGACGAAACTGGAACGTTTAGACACCGTAAATATGTCAAAAATTAGATTCTGAATTATATAGTTTAGGGGAAGATTCTTCCAAAATGGATTCGTAAGCTGCACGCTATGTATGGCGGCGCCACCAATTGGAGGAAGAATGAAGAATAATAGGTATACACACGTTTTTTTATATCAGCAATGACGCAAATTCTAAATCTGCCTGCCGCTGCATGTAATTGACAGAACAATAATTTCTTTCATTTTAGTCTGTTTGTCTTGTCACAGACAGTGTCATCTTTGGCAGGAACCAGATCCATGATGTCACAGCCAATAATAATGATGTCACAGCCCGACAGTGTCATTTTTCATTTGGGCAAGGAATTTACATATAGAAAACTGTTGGAGAATACCAAACGGTTCATCTACCAACAATTCATTTCAGATTTGGGCAAGGAATTGTTTCATATTCTTGGTTTGGTTTTATTATTTTAGGGTATTTGAGATAATTCAGATATACCTATAGTGACTATTTTATGTACACCAATAACAATAATTAAAATGTTTCTAGATCATCATCAAATACTTTGACTTTAGGAAACTTGGTCTTCTTCTTGTAATTGTTGGGCATGATTTTTTGGTTGATCTCAAAGAAATGTCTTGTAGAAGCCATGTAGCAATATGGTTGTAGCATATTTTGAATACCTATAGCAACATGCATTCTATAGTAGCAAACTATAATAAAAACATTATGTAGCATATCTAAACTACTGAAGAAATCTACATGTAGGATAGCCTTCATCATCACGGATGCTCCTACATTAGACTCCCCTAGTTGGAAATTTGAGCATCTTGCTCAAAATGTAGGTGAAAAACTTATGCAAATGGGACATCATCTTCTACTCATCTATGTTGCTAATATCCACAACGTCTACCTCAATCTTCTAACCCACCATTGTACTGCATCTACCTCGTGCTTTTCTTGTGAATCAATTCTACAAGTTTGTGCTAACCCTATTTCTTCTTAAATTGCTCTCTTCTGTGTCAATTTTACCTTCAGTTATCCTTTTCTTGGATACATCTCCCACCTTCTATGTTGCATTTTTTGTGAACATATAACCACACAAAGTATTATGAGAATGAAAATTTCCCATTTGCTCCTCCTTTGAGAGTGTTGCTGTTGTAGCACTCATGTTTTGATCTTTATTATCCTCGGTCCATTGTTGCACACATTTGTTTCTTCACCCCTTTCGCATATGCTGAGATTGTACCATTTCCCCTTTCACATATGTTGAGATTGTACCATTTCCATCCCTATCCACTTAGTCAATAAGAGGATGTAATTTGAATTTTTTCTCATCTTTCTCAAATTGATAAGTATCCATCCTCCCATGATGCATCACATTCCTTTCAAATTGCCATGGTCTCCCCAACAAAATGTTGTGCACACATCAATGGGTAAAACATCAAATAGGATGCTATCATTATAATCCCCAATATTAAAATTAACCAAGCATTGCTTATTTATGACTCTATGCCCATTTTGTAACTATGATACCCTATATTCCTCTTGATGAGGTGTACAGTTCAATTTTAATTTGTGAACAACTCCAATAGATACCAAAATCCAAGAATTGCCACCTTCAATAACCAAATCACAACACTTAACTTCTATTTTGCATTTTGTTCTCAAGAGTGTCCTCCTATGTTCTAGTTATCTCTCAACCTCTTTCTCATACTCTAACAATATCTTCATCATCATGTTTTCCCCTTTCTCTAACCGCAATTCAATCACCTCACTTGTTGTTATTGTTGGTTTAGTTTCAGCGAGATGTGCTTTTCCTTGTTTCCTTCTTCCATCCTTCACAAGTTTTGGACATTCAAATTCCCTATGTCCTTGCATCCAACATCTGAAGCAAATGCCTTACATTTTCCTCATCTACCTCTACCTCTCGTTAATCGAACTCATCCTCTATCAACATCAAATCCTTGTCAAGCAGGATGGTCAACAACACTGGAATTTCCTTCACCTTCTTCAACATCCTTTTCTTTATGTTTCTCTCTTCCATATCCCATATATTTCTTCAGATTTTGTTGTTTCCTCAATAATTTCTCCTCAATTATAAAGGCTTCTTGATAAGCCTCTTCCATTGAATGAAAATTCAAAACAATATTTAATCATCTTGAATTGCATGTAACTTAAACCATTCACATACCTCACAATGGATTATAGACTCGCTTCATTCTATCCAAACCTTATAGAAAGCTTGTAGAATCCCTTTGTGTACTAATTTAATGACATATTTAGCTGCTTCAAATTCTGCAATATCCTCAACAGATTCAAAGCATACTCCATATGTAGAAATTTACATTTCAATTGTGACACCATCCTATCCCAGGTTTTGATCTTCCCTCTACCACTACATTCCCTATTCAACTGCAACCTATCCCACCACAAACAAGCATGACTTTCAAATTTTGTGCTAGAAATCCTAACCCTCATAGGATCTCTAATATACTCAAATTCAAAGAATTTTTCCATTTATCCTATCCAATCTATCAACTCCTCGGATCCAATCTATCAATTCCCCAGGATTTAAACTTCAAGAATAGATACAAGTATCAAGTATAGGTTTACCTCCAATACTATCGATAGCTTTGATCATTCTATCTTCCACTATCATGGTATCCCCTAGTTCTTCTCTTGTAGTCTTTGATTATGCTTTATCATCACTATTGTCTTGCACCACATGTGCAATACCTCTCATCTGGTTTGTCTCTATGGCATCCATTATGTCCATCATTGTCATCATCATTTCTACAAGCTCATTCATATCTTCCTCTTGTCTTCTAGGCCTTCCACGACCCCTTTCTCTTCCATCACTTTTATTCTTATCCGAGATCTCTTTTTGTGTGCTCCCGAATTCAACACCATTCATAGATTACTTAATATAAAACCACAATTTTTGTGGTCCTCCCTACCACAGGTTCAACTAGCCCTGATACCACTTGATGAAAACAAATATGCACATAGAGTTGTACACAAGAATACATAGGAGTAAAATTAATACAACATGGAAATAAGCATCAACAATATAAATCAAAATCCATACATCATACATAGAAACAACCATAGTTCTAAAATATTTATTTTATTGAAGATGTACTACTCCCATATTACATTCAACAGATCCACTCTCTGGAACTTCAGGATTCACTCCATCTCTATAGCTTCAACATGAGAACTCGTAGCCTCTTCTCCTATGGAATTTTTCTTTCATCAAGGAAAAGAATTTACATATATAGAACTGCTGGAGGAATATCAAACAGTTCATCTACCAACCATTCATTTCAGATTTGGGAAAGGAATCACTTCATATTCATGGCTTTATTATTTTAGGGTGTTGGAGATCATTTAGATATTACCTCCCATTACTAGTTTATGTACACTAATAACAATAATTAAAATGTGTCTCCTCATCAAATACTTTGACTATAGGAAACCTTGCCCTCTTCATGTATTTGTTGGGCATGATATTTTGGTTGTTCTCAAAGAAATGTCTTGTAGAAGTCCTATGGATATATAGCAATATGGTTGTAGTAGATTTTGAATACCTGTAGCAACATGTATTCTATAACAACATCTGTAATAAAAAAATTATGTAGCATATCTAAACTATTGAAGAAATCTACAAGCAAGATAGCCTTCATCATCGGGATGCTCCTGCATCACTTGCAGTTAGTGAACATGGATAGGCCACAAGTTAAGTGCCATGAACAAGTTATATGTTAGCTACTAGTTATCCACGCATAGTTAATTTTTATATTCTTTTTCTTTATAAATGTTTTTTCGAATTTGGAATGGAGAGAGAATCAATCTATATATTACACTTGTCTCATCCTCATGCAATCTAGGAAGGAAATACTTGCTACTATGCCCAGAATTCTAAAATATAAACACTTGTAGGCGTAATAAAGAATAATTTAAAGTAAAATTTTAATCTAGTAATTAAAATTATAGATATAAGTTGTTGATATTGTATAATCGCAAGAAAACAAAGATATTAAATGCCATTTAATTTAAAAACATTAATAATAAAATAAATAACTTACTGAATTTTGACATAGTATGCAGGAGTTCCATCACATATTCCTCTTTAACTCAGCTATGTCGATTTAATGTTATTTCTATGGACTACTATAGTCTCCTTGGGTAAAGGAACTTCAAAAGGATTCCAATTATTGATTTATTTACATTAATGTTTTAAAATATATTTTTAATTCAGTAAAGTTTGTATTAATTTAAGAGAAAATATATAGAGTATTAAGTTATCAATTTGTCATTAGTGAAACTAGACCAACTAAAAACAAGGTATTACCATTCTTCATACAGATGTACTATTTTACAATTTCATTAATGTTTCTTAGATTATAGGTAAACCAACAATACCTAGAGATCACTAAATGGAAACTAGAATAGTTAGAAAAATGGTGAGAGAGAGAGAGAGAGAGTTTAAACTAAAAAGATTGATCATCATAAAAAATTGAAATCATAGGCACCTCTTAACTAGGATTGTGATCCTTCTTTTCATACTCGATTCCATGCACAACTTTAGAAATTTTGTTAACGTGGCATCGAATTTTCCAATTTGAACATGAATGTTGTCTAACTGTATCATGATCTCATTGTCGGATTCATTTCACTCCAAAAGAACCTTTCTCATCAAAGACTTCATTAGCCAATATAGAAAAATTATTTTGAAGTACTTAGAGTCCCTTACATGAGAGGTAACTACATCTAGAACCGACGGTCTCATCTCATTCTCAACCTCACCATTATGAAGGAACTCTCATTGATGTCTCAATCCATCCTCATCTTGAGATATCTCATGTTTTGTATGCGCTAGTATTTTCCCCCAAATGTTGTAGTCGAATTCATTGCCTCTTACATAAATCTAGATTAAGAGTTCATACTTTACCTTTGTGTCCTCATTGTCCCCTACCTCTTCCAACCATGATTATGAGAGTTGGGAAGAAGAATATGCTTGAGGGTGAGAATCCTAGAATATTCATGGATACTAATAGGAGGAATCTAAATGAACAAAATGAAACACCCATAGAAGCTCCAAATGGTAGACAAAGACCAATCTAGAGTCGATTTTTTTCTAAGCCAAGAAGGGTATTCCAACACAAAAAAAGTAGTCCCAATAGCATTATAGAGAAGATGAAAAGTAGGGAGAGAAATAACCGAGGAAAACCATGGTTCTAGAGAGATCATAACTCATAGTGGGTTCCATGAACAGATATAATATGCAATTGAAACAAAGATACAAATTCCTTCCACTCCTTGCAATTCCACTCCACCTAAGTAATAAAAAAGGACTACAATGCAATCATACTTTTAGTTTGAGCCATCATGCCTTTAGTTTCCATTTGTTGAGATGATGTTGGAAGCATAATGTCATAGAAAGGCCTTGTACTGCACCTTCGCCAAGAGTCATTACTTCCTATCTATCCCATAATCATGTTCATGAGTGGGAGCATATGAGACATCTCACCCTTCATTTCCATTTGGATTCTTGCATGTCATAGGTGGGCTAGGCCATATGTCTTACATGGTGTGCATTGGTCGATAATCAGTACCGTCAACCCTCCCTGACACCCCTTCCAAGGATTAAAATGATTATGAAAAATAATAACATTAAATTAATATTAAACGTTAGTTGAAAATATAAATATAAAATAAAAGGGTGAAAAAATGAAGATGGGTGTCTATTTTGGGGGGTCTCGTGAGAAAATAATTCTGTTTTTTTCATGTCTTCCAACTTCGGGCGAACAAAAGTGATATTTTTATTTAAAATTTCACTTTGCCGTAAAAAGAAAACTTTTGTAGAATTATGTTAGCTTTCTACTCATAATTTTTTCAATTTTTTTTATTAAGATTTGATATGTCGATCTCGCAAATGTTTGACAGTGTGTTCTTATAAAATGAAAAGACTACAAAAGAGTTATGATTTGTTGCACCACTAAAATCGTTGTTAGACTTGTGTTTTGCAAAAACTGAAAATGCTACGACAATCTACACACAATGTACTAACGCGTGACTATAAGTTTGCATCCAATGGACCTCTATACTAATTATTATATTTTTTTAAAGTCGATCCATGGGGAAACTCAGTCGATTTTCAACAACCTTTTTGTTGCACCACTTTTCTCTCAACCCGCTATAAAATCAAAAAATCTAAGACCACCCTTTTGAAGTAGACACGTCAATGAATCGACCCACATTTTCTTCGATTTTTTTGGTGTTGTATTTACAAAGTTATGGATTTTTCTTTTCGCTGTTTTTTTAAAGAGCTGAATCGTAACTCGACACATGTTACAAATATAAAACTTAAAAAATATCAGTTCTTATCTATATACAACAAAATTTATACCCTCGTAAAGTAGATTCAATAATGAATCTACTGGTATGAAGTCCGACATTCGTTTTGTTGTGTAAGAGGTGGTTTTCTCCTTCCGAAAATGGAGAAACCTGAAAATTTTGCAGAGATCTGAATCGGTCATGTTTCAGAGATTATTCGGCCGAATTAATTATTCGGCCGAATAATTATTCGGCCGAATAATTATTCGGCCGAATAATTATTCGGCCGAATAACTGTTTTCCGTAACGGCGCCGTAACTTATAGCGAAGGTTATTCGGCCGAATAACTAAACGGAAAAAAATTTTCGTCGGCCGGAAAAAAAATAAAAATAAAAATTTATACTCATATAAATAAACATAAAGTTAATTCATTATTTTCGCATGTTTGAACTTCGCATTTTTTTGTCAAACTAATTTCGGAAGGAGGATATAATTTTTGCAAAAGGAGATTTTTACAAGGTATGTTTCTTCTTCTTCTCTACAAAAGGCACATTGAAGGAGTTTTTTTTTCTAAGGCATATTTACAAGAAGTTTTTCCAAACTATCTCTTTTCTTGTTGCATTTTTACAAAGAAGACATTTTTTGCAAAATGAGGTTTTTACAAGCTATGTTTCTTCTTCTTCTTTACAAAAGGCACATTGAAGGAGTTTTTTTTTCCAAGGCATATTTGCAAGGAGTTTTTCCAAACTATCTTTTTTCTTATTGCATTTTTACAAAGAAGACATTTTTTGCAAAAGGAGGTTTTTACAAACTATGTCTTCTTCTTTTTTACAAAAGGCACATTGAAGGAGTTTTTCCAACATATCTCTTTTTTATTGCATTTTTACAAAGAAGACATTTTTTGCAAAAGGAGGTTTTTACAAGGTATGTTTCTTCTTTTTTCCAAAGGCACATTGAAGAAAATTTTTTTCTAAGGCATATAAATGCAAGAAGTTTTTTCCAAATATTTATTTTCTTGTTGTATATTTGCAAAGAAAACATTTTTTTGAAAAAAAGATTTTTACAAAGTATGTTTCTTCTTCTTTTTTCCAAAACACATTGAAAGTGTTTTTTTTAAGGGATATTTGCAAGGAGTTTTTTCAAAATATTTCTTTTCTTAGACATGTTTGCAAGGAGGTTCTTTGCAAGGATGTTTTTTTTTCAAAGTAGCTTTGCACTTTTTATTTAATTGAAAGAGGTTTTTTTCAAATAGTTGTTTTCAGTTCATGTTTTTATAAATTCCGTAAATGTTTTTAAATCTTAATTTATTTGTTTTTACTATAAAGTAACATGATTCTTTAATTTATCGTCTATAGATTAAACAACCATGGGCAATAAGAGAAATCGTAAAAGAAAAGCTGATCGTAAACGTGATGATGATGATAATAGAGAGAAACAAAAACTCAGATATATTGCCAAAAAACAAAGGGTTGCTGAAACGGAAGAGAGAACTATTGAAGATATAAATACAGATTTACATGACAATGTTGAAGAAATGGAAATTGAAAATAGAGTACAAGAAGAACAAATTGAAGTTGAAAAGAACATTGTAGAAGATGTAAATAGTGATTTACATGCTAATGTCGATGAAATCAATATTGAAGATCAAGTTCAAAATCCAGAAATTGAACCTGGTATGTATATATCATATATTTTCCAAATTCATTTTTTTATAATGAATTTTATTTTTTGATATATGTTAAATTTAATTTAATTTGATGTATAGGTACTTTTACTATTGATGATGAAATGTTAGAAGACATTGATTGCGACAAATATGGAGAAAAACTACCAGTACATGTTGCACGATATCGTGCTACAAAATTTTATGATGAAGTTCTCAAAGATTACTCAATAGCAGGACAAGCACAAATTTTGAGATGTTTATTAGTGTCCAAGAAATTAGAAGGTGCTACATCGTTATTGGGTATTCACAAAGTAACAAAAGAGTCGAAATTGAAACAAAATGTGATGGAAAATATAGGCGATGCAATAAAAAAATTTGGAAAATCCAGGAAGAAAGATATCAGTGCTGCACGTAAAGCAATTCATACAGCAATTCTTTCAGCTAGTACTAAACAAAAGCGTTTGACAACAGAACTAGCAAAAGCAGTTGGAACATCAAGAAAAACATTATACAAACATAGCAAATTCAGAATGCAAATAGATGAAAATAATGAACTTGCTTGTTGGACAATTATTTGTAGACAACCTTACAAAGATAGATTAGGAGCAGGGGTTAAAGATATTGTACGAGAATATTGGTTGGAACATGCTCGAGTTTCACCAAATGCAAGAGATGTGATACGCAAAAGAATATCGCTAAATGTATATGAAAGCCAACCAAAACATATAATGGACATGATACAAGTACAATTGTTCAATAAATTCAAGGAAGATCATCGTGGAATTAATATATCAATCACTACATTTGTGCAACAAAAACCATGGTATGTTCGACCTATAACTATACGTGATACATGTTGTTGCCGTTATCATGTGCAATTTCAGTTATATTATGACACGTTTCTTGAATTTGGTAAAATGTTTTGGACAAATTCACCACCTCCGCCGACGATACGTGAATTCATATCTCAAATTTTATGTGAGAGAAATCACGATGAAGTATTTTATTCAAAGAAATGTGTCAATGGAAAACATTGTCATCATTGTGGAAATTTGGTGTTATTCCACAATAAATACCCTATCGATAATGATCAATCGTTGTCAAATGTAAATGTTGATTGGAAGAGATACGAATACATCAACTATACTACAAGTTCTAGTGATTCACGTTCCAAAAGAATTGATTTGCTAGAAGACAAGATATGCGTCACAGATTTTCTCAAAAAATTTGAAAACGAAATTTATAAATACACCCAACATTCACATAGAGCACGATGGCAAGATCTTCAATTCAAACAGTCTCGTGAAATTTTTCCACCCGGAACAATTTTGTCGGTGGTTGATTTTGCTGAAAACTATACATTTGCTGCACAAAACGAAATACAGAGTGAATACTATCACTCTGACCAAGTTTCGATATTTGTCCATGTTGTATATAGACATTCTCAACAGGATATCGATGGCATTGAAAGCACATGTGACAATCGAGATGTGATTAAAGAATATCACTTCTATATCAGCGATGATCGTACACACGACACACATTTTGTCCAACATTGTATAGAAAATATTTTCTATGACTCACTGAAAAAACGCGAAGTCAAATTCAAAGAGCATTGGATATGGTCTGATGGATGTGCGGGTCAATTTAAATCTTCACGATCATTTTTTTGGTTATGTCGACTTCATAAAGCGCTGAACATCAAACATCGCTGGAATTTCTTTGAAACTGGGCATGGAAAAGGTGAGCATGATGGTGCAGGAGCATGCGTGAAAAGAGCACTTCGAAGATGGCAAATGAACTATTCTTCAGCACGGTTTCATTCAGCTGCAGAGGTTGTCCAATGGTGTCAATTAAATCTAAGCCATGATTATAATCAACAATCAAAAGACGTGCGCAGGTATGTCCACTATTTTTTTAATTTATATTATTTCTTAAAATTAAAAAAAATGTATATACTAACATTTAAGTACACATGTACACTATTTATTGTGTAGGTTTTTTTGGCTTGTTGGGGTCCAAGATATAAATAGATCAATACCATATGACGCTAGCACCATACATGGAACTAGAGATCTTCACTCTATTCAAACAAAATCATTTCACAACGTGTTTGCATTTGACAGTAGAAAGCAATCATGCTTTTGTCATATTTGCATTGAAAATGTCGAATCTACAGAAGTTTGTGAAAACATAACAAACAACTACGTAAAAGCTTGGAGACACACAGAGATTAATCCAAAAGGAAAAATGCCACTGGCAAGTGTTGAAGAATTAGAATCAGAAGAAATAGCAATATCGTCTGATGGCGATAGAATTTCAGATCTCGTAAGAGAAGGTAATAAACTTGTTTTTGACTTTTTAATCAATTGTTCATTCTAATCCTTCGCCATAAGTGGTCAATTCAATTCATTTAAATACGCTAACACCAATCATAACTTGCACAGGAGATGTTTTCGCTGTGATTGCACCTATAGACAACAACGAAAATGTCAAATATTATTTGATGCGATGCACCGAAGGAAAAATGAAATTATTGGAGGACTACAACGACAACGGATTTACATACGAAAGAGGATCCATCATTTTAAAAGGCTACTTTTTTCAGCAGACGCATATGACTAAAAATTATGTATACTTTCAGGATTATGAGCCTGATGTTATATGTTGTCAATATAGTCATTTAGTATGTGCATCTCGAATAAAATTGATACAAGTTCCATCAAAAAAACAATTGAAAACCAAAAAATGGAAACTATCCATATGTGACCATGAACGGATAGTTGAAGATGGTATTCCATTACGATGTTTTTAACTATATATCAAAAATAAATTGATCTATATTTTTGTCCATGTCAATTGTTGTGTGCAATATATTTTTTGTCCAATTATCAAAATTGTTGTGCCCAATATATTTTTTCATTGAGATTTTATGAAATATTTTCTTGAATGACAACTAAGCTTAAATGATTGTACTTTAACATGCTTAAAAATGAATTCAAATATAATTTAAAAATTCAAAAGTACTTTATTCGGGTCCCCATATGTCTATTAGACCACTAAGGGATGAGATAACGGATGTGGCTATGCCCACTCCGCCCCGAATTTTTACTTTTGGTTGATTAATACTAACGAAAAAATACAAAAAGACCTATTAAATTTTGTAGTATATTAATCCATCGAACATGTTTCTTTAATACATACTTCACCATAAATATGATCTTAAATAGATGTCTTAAAATTGTAACCAAGTTCTCCGTCCCAAATCTTTAATTTAAAATATCGCTTGTGCAAATTCACATAACTGAAATCATGGCAAATGGAGATAACGATCATTTGATTTTTAATCACAAGCAAGGATTCCAGGATTGTGAAGCTTATGCTAAATTAGAAAAATGATTATTCCCAACAAATCAATGAAAATTCATCAAATTGTTGTTTAAAATCATTGCTCTAATTTAGCACAAACTTCACAATCCTGGAATCTTCGCTTATGATTAAAAAACAAAAAACCATTACCCCCATTTGCCATGATTTCAGCCTTCATCAAATGTACCTGAACATTGAAAATAAAAATTAAATTAATTAAAAATCCATTAATTTTTCCCAACATTAATTCTTACCATAACATTCATTTTCAACATTGAATATTTCCTAACTTAGATTATCATTTTAAAAACATTTCCAACACCTCCCATTCATTCCTACCCTTGGGTTGCACCTATCAAGACATTTTAAACATTCATGCAAAACATATTATAATAACACTTATTCTCAACATAACAAATTGAAAACATTCATTCTTCCATAACACCTCCCATTCATTCTTTCCCAACATTTCTTTTTCTCTAACACCTCCCATTCATTTTTTTCCAACATTGATTCTTACCATCACATTCATTGTCAACATTCAACATTTCCCAACTTGAAATAACATTTCAAACATTCCTAACACTTCCCATTTTCTAACTTCATAACATTCATTGTCATCATTCAACATTTCCTAACCTTGGATTGCACCTATAAAAACATTTCAAACATTCATGCAAAACATATTATAAATATTATCAAAACTCATGCAAAACATATTCTAAACATTTACCAAATGAGAAATAATGGACATGTACTCATGTATATAATCCAAAAAAGAGTTGATGAACTTGTGAATTCAATGTACATATATATATAATCAAAAAATAAATACCCTCCATGTTCAAAACAACACCAATATATAGATATCAACAAAAACTATAAAATCTGAACCACTATCCATCTCGACCAATATCTTTCCACTATTTTCCACTAGGACCTTCCCTGGGACTCAACTCCACCTACAACACACAGAAAAACAAATTATAAATTTAGATCATAAATTATTTAAACAATTTTAAACTAAATTCAAAATATTAAGATATTAAACTCATCTACAAAACAATTCAATTATTAAAAAAATCGTACATCAAATTCTTTGGATGCATGTCCACCACTTTTTTCCCCTAGAGACTTTCCTTTGGCTCCAAAAGATCTAAAAGAGCCAAGCTGCAACATGTACAAAAACAATTTTCAAATAAATCAAAAAAATATAAAACATTAAACTTATGTCAAAAATCATTTCTAGTTCGACAAAATTACCTCAGTGCCAATATCGGCATTCATTAAAGACCCCACATCTTCGCCCCCAATTTCCAAGTGGTCTCTTTCCTAAAATTTAAATTTTGTTAGTAAATAAAACATAGTAGATACAAATAATAAATTAAGCAAATTAACTTAAAACCAAAACAAAAAAATTAAAATCATTAGCTCACAAGAGATGGTAAACCATCTAAAAAGTTGGAATCTAATGAAACCTGCATAGATAAGTCAAATTAACAATAAGATACATTGATATTTATTAAAATTCAAGTAAACAAAAAAAAATCATGTTCAATCATAAATATTATAATTAAAATACCTCTCCTGAGCGCTCTTCATTTTGACTAGGATGCTCTTGATTTTGACTACTGGAGAATCGAAAATTATTTGCATTTAACATTCTCGTAAACTACAAACAAAATACATTTGCTTAATATACTTATTCCCATGTAGCAAAATATTCAATTCAAAATGATTAATAAAAAATCAAATAGATTATCATAGCATAATCAACAAACCTCTCCCATGCTCGATGTGTCATTAGATAACACATCTGAAGCTATATCTCGACAAAACTTAGCATAAGCCCTGAGATCATCAATGCTCAATGCATCTACCTCGTCATTCGTCTTGTAGACAAAACTCTGACGAAGAATAGCGCGAGCCTTCTCTCGCCCCAAACCAACTTCTACTCCTGCAAGAGCTGAAGCTAAACCATCACCTACTGATTCCCTTCCAATTGTCCCTAGTTGAGATGTTGTCTCCATCTCTGATCTTAAAGCCACAACCCTTGGTGGACGAGGTATCTCAGGTGGAGGTTGTATAGTGGCAGGGTCTCTAAGAGCACCTTTTCGATTATATATTCTACCCTTTCCAGCTCCATAAAAGTCAGAGGGAACATCGGTATAGTTAGGCTTCATACCTAGAAAAAACTCCGCATAAAAAAATCTAGCAAAATAATTAGGAACCTCATCGTTCCAAGGCAATCGACCATAAGCTGCAAGAAATCGATCATATATGAAATGTGCAATTTGAGGATGCTTGAAATATTGCACTTTCAACATTTTTCGCTTAAGGCCTTCTTTGAAATTGAACATTGAATTGGCTTGTTCTCTACTGACTCTCTCCTTCACAACCTCCCACTTATCTGGACCCATAACTTGCTCCTTTCGCATCCGCATCAAATGAACAAAACTATTTGTAGTTGGTCCAAGCTCATCGTATGCATCAATGAATTTTTGCAAAGATGCCAAAACAACCTCTAGACTTTGTCGACTCTCTGGAGGGAGATCCAAAGAACAAAGATCATTGTTCAACCTGTCATAGTGGGATTTACAACTTTCAAGAATAGTTTGTTGCACAACACCTCGCCATGGAAGCTCATCAGGTAAATCAGACGGATACGTTGATATGGGTGTACACCCCTCAGCTAGTGGAACATATGTCGTCCTAGCTCTAGGAGGAACTTCAGGACCCTGCTCTCCACCCACACCTATTCCATCATCTATATTCCTATCTTGATCTTCCCCTCGCTCCATCGAATTACGCACATCTTCTGAACATCGCTCTGCTTCAAATATAGCCGTAGTCAAAAATTAACTTTTTCCATAAATTCAACACACAAAAAATACAAATTATACATTATTAAACATTAATGTTCATACCAACAGAACGTTGGGATCGACGCTCTCCCACAGAAGACAAAGGAGAATCATTTGTACCCCCTCGAACTTGTTGGTGATCAAACGACTCGGACCCATGCAATAAACCTGAACCCTGCGGTGAATTCGACAACCTTCGACTACCAATTGGAACACCAATTCCTGAAGATTGTGATGACCTCCTACGCTTTCCCTTCGCAGACTCTCTTTCCATTTGATATAACTTCTAAATTTACACAAACATTAACATATTGAAAATGTACATAACTACCACTACAAGCATCAAGCCAATATTTGATTAAAAACTCCAACAAAATTTAAGTCCCCCTCCTAACTCTAATTAATTAACTAAAATTCCTTACCCTACCTAATATTGCAACATAAAGAACATATCTAATAATCATTTCATTATAAAACACAATTAATTGAAATAGTATAATAACCTTAAAAACTTTTAATCCAACAAATATGTTTGAATTATATATGTCAACAAACAAACATCTCACTAAACATATATATGTATTCTTATTAAAAGAATTCTAACTTATATTTATGATAATACAATTTACACACATTGAAGTTGTACATGTTAACTCTACAAACTCAAAACATATCTATTAAAAATCTGCATTCAAAATGCAGAGCTTCCTCAAATAGTATAACATAAATATACCCTTATTAAGAAACTTCTAGTTAAGATCTTTGATAAAACAATTTACAAACATTGATGTTGTACATGTTCATTCTACAAAATTAAAAACATATCTCTTAAGATCTGCGTAAAAAATGTAGAGCCACCTAAAATATTATAACTTACTTTCTTTTGTAAGTTACTCTCCTAACTCTAAGAACAATATTGTAGCATAAACATGACATCAATAATCATCCCATATTGTAATAGTTCAATCACCTTCCTAATTTTTAAACTATCACTTATGTTTTCATTCTATATCTCAATAAACAAACATTCCTTAATTTTTATAAAAAAAATACTTAATAACTTACAATATTGAATTTTTAAGTGACTTTCTAAGTTAACTCTGTTCATGAACAAAGTTCATGAACAGAGTTCATGAACTCAATTGACATTCTTGTACCTGACTTAACATCGTCACACCACATGTTGATCATTTATAAAGTTGTTTAATATATCCTTTATCATCACTTTATTGAGAATTTGGAAAACTTAATATGAAACTCATCAGGGATTAAGGTATAAATATCCATATATATAAAGAAGCAATAATTTCATGCATATCATAGCATATCATGAACAGAACTCTGTTCATGAACAGAACTCTGTTCATGAACAGAACTCTGTTCATGAACAGAACTCTGTTCATGAACAGAACTCTGTTCATGAACAGAACTTCTATGATAGCAAATGAACATTCATGGTTGATGGAATAGTAGTAAGTTCATAGTTTTCTTAATATTATACAGATACCCAATTCCAAGTAGGAGGTTGAGATTCATTGTTGAATGCATGTAATTAGATTGAATCAAAAACGACCGCCTACTTTAATGGGGTTAGTTCATCTCAATTATCTAAAAGCTTACGTCAATCAGAGAACCAATACCCTTTGAACAATGATAACAACATTATTACAGCTAAAAATCATTAACTAATCATAGCTAGTACTATTATATTATTCATATTCATATCTAACCTATAAATAATGGAATTCTGTTCATGAACAGAGTTCTGTTCATGAACAGAGTTCAAGAACAGAACTCTGTTCATGAACTCAGTCCACGAACAGAACTCTGTTCATGAACTCAGTCCACGAACAGAACTCTGTTCATGAACTCAGTTCACGAACAGAACTCTGTTCATGAACAGAGTTCACGAACTGAACTGTTCATGAACAGAGTTCACGAACTGAACTGTTCATGAACAGAGTTCACGAACTGAACTGTTCATGAACAGAGTTCACGAACTGAACTGTTCATGAACAGAGTTCACGAACTGAACTGTTCATGAACAGAGTTCACGAACTGAACTGTTCATGAACAGAGTTCATGGACAGAAAACTAATTCTCTAAAATAAAAACTGCATTTTAAAACATTTAACCTTCCAATATTAAACAGCACTACAGATTTTTTGAATTCTAATACTGCCAACAACATAAAAACAAAGTTTACGACGATGCATACCTCTATATAAAAATGCAGTGAAGAATCGTCGATCGCAACGCCGCCTCTATTCAACCCAGCAACGCTCAAAACAACACCTATTTCCTTCACAAACAACAACGAACGTCATTACATAAGCCCTATAACATTAACAAACAGAAATATTAAGTAAAAACAAAGGAAAAACGCACCTTCAACCGTTCAGATAAAGCCGCAACACCTTCAAAGCAGCCACCTACCAACACACACCTGACAACGAACACAGACCAACCGTCTGAATACCACCAACGAGCAGCAACTAGCAGAAATCCCAACCCGACGAAACGAGAAAACCGACAATCGACAGCAGAAGCAACCAACAAACTCGCTGCTAAAAACGAACAGAGCAAGGGCAGATCACACCCCGAAGAAACGTAAGAAAAGACGAACGACAGCAGCAATGGAGCAGACGCGAGTCGCGGAAAAATAGCCAGCCATGAAACACAAGCAGCGCGGCGAGCAGCGGGGGTGGCGAGCAGCAGGTTGGGGCGTCGGCAGGGTGGCAGAGGACTACAGCGGGCCCATGCGGGGTCCAAATAATTCCAACAGGGAATGACAAATGGCAGCCGATGCTGTCTTTTTATGCAGAATAATTATTCGGCCGAAAAATTATTCGGCCGAATATATATTCGGCCGAACAATTACTCGGCCGAATAAATATTCGGCCGAACAATTATGCGGCCGAACAATTATTCCGCCGAACAATTATTCGGCCGAATAATTGTTCGGCCGAATAAACTATTGCCCGAAATTTTTTTCCGTCCGGCAACCGTTTGCACAAATTTCAAGAGTCTCCGTTAAACGGGACGGAGAACTGTTTGTGGTTATTCGGCCGAATAACTTCAAAATTATTCGGCCGAATAATTTCAATTATTCGGCCGAACAATTATTTTTATTCGGCCGAATAATATTTTTATTCGGCCGAATAACTTCCGCTAAGACGATTTTGCACTGATTTCTCACGAAAGTGTTACCCACCTTCACGTTTTCACCCAAAATAAAACATCTCTCTAAATATATGAAAGAGAGAGATTTGATACATACACCTAATATAAAAGAGAAATACTAGATTTACACATAAATAGAAATATTATAGATTTAATATTTACATATCAATACTATTAGAATCATTGTAAGTCCATCTTAAATTATAATTAAAAAATACACTTCATAGCATTTGATCCCTCTAAATACAATGGATATGATGTTAAAATGAATCTACACTAATGAGTAAGGTACAAAATAAATTGGATGATGATGTATTTATGTGTTATAATGTATCTTCTTAGTTGATTCATTGTATTGATGTGATGATGTAGATATGAACCTCTCAAATAGGGACCCTAGCCAAGAGGTGAAGACTGAGTAGCAATTAACCAAATAACAAGAGAAATGACAAGGATAACAAGAGAATATGAAAATCTTCAAGGAAAAATGACTTATTATATTATGATGGCCAAATGGTATTTATATATGAATGTAGTGGGTCCACCCAATATGCACTCAGTCCAAGGATTAAGAAATAAATAATAAAAAATTCTTGCATGCAACCTAGAAAATGGAAATATACAACGATATTTTACACATCAATATCCACTAACCGAAACAACTAGAAAGGAGGAACGTTTCCATTAAAACTATTGGACATTGATATGTTCTTGTAGGATGCGTTGGGTGTTACTTGATTAAGTGGTGTGTTCATGGTTGGTAGGTCACCCTTGATAGCTACATCAATTTCTCTTGGTTTAGTTTGAAAGTGTCTTCCTATTCCTCCTATTTTAAGAATGAAACAACAAATAGAAAGGTGTTTCTTGAAAGTTTTATAAATGACTGACATTTCCAAAGATGTGTTGATAAGTACAAAATATGAGGGTTATGGACCACTGAAAATTCAGAGGAGTAATGAATAATTTCTACTTGAATCTTGAGAGTGAACTGGTTGATGTTGATAGAAAAGAGAGAGATTGTGAGGTTGTCATCATCAAAATATTGGTATATACCTATAGATGGAACATAAAGAATGTGAACTACACACTCTAAGTGATTTGATTGAAATAGCACAGTAGTGCTAAAATTACCAAGAGAAGGAAGAGATTTGTTGATTGCACGATAAGGCCCCTAAATTGTAGAAGAGAATATGGCAGTGCAATTAGAAAAATAAGCATCAGTGCATCCATTGGAAATGGTGAGTTGTTTCTATCCTCATATTCTCAATTTGAAAAGATTATCTACTTACATTGATTTCTCCCCATAGAGAATACTCCTATAAAGAGAATGAATCATATCAAGCACCATTGATCTAGATCCCATGAAACTATTACAAGAAGGCCTAATAATAAAATTGTTAATTTTTAAGCAAATATGATGAGCTTTGCACTTTAAAACTTTAAGTGCGGAAATATTGAATACTTGAATCAATGAACCATTCAATCACATGAAACATTCAACCATAACACAAGATGTACCCTATGGAAAACCATAAAAAAATGAGGATGAAAAACCCCAACAAATCTTCAGAGTATAATTATGATAGATAGCAAAGAATGTCTTTTACAAAATAACATATTGCTCTTGACACCCAAGGTGCTATAAAAGAGATAATATTGAGCAATAGAGAATAGATATCAATTGTATTAACTTTCCATGTACCCAACACATTGATGACAAGCAAGAATAATATCCTGCACAAAGAGAAGCACCTTGTCTTCAAGGGAGAAGAGAATTTGCTTCACACTAAATTCATCAATCTTGTATAACATATTTATATATTCTTCTCATGCATCAGCTTCTATTTTTATCTTTTGACTTCATAATGAACTTGCCCTCCATTAGAATGTATCAATCTTGCATGAAGAAGAGGGCCCCACTTCTCATGCGGTGCATTAACTCATTGAATTGAGTCTTAGGATGAACTTTCCTCTTAAATAAAAGCTTGCCCACTTAGTTAGGTAGAAAACTTAAGTGTCCTCATGCAAGTGTCGCAACTCAAGTGTTGTCATCTAGTTTAACATAAGTGTCGCCATGCAATAACAATTAGTTAACTAAATATTCTTTATTAACACTTAGTTAACTATTATTAATTGAAATCATGTTGATTGGTTTAGTTGTAGTGACCACTATGAATTCTTTAATTAACTAAGGCATACATTATGGCTTTAACTGAATCTTAACAATTTGAGTTCACTTAGTCATCTCATGAGCTATTTGAATTCTCCTTTTTCTCTATTCATTTATCTTTATCTCTTATCTTTACTTCATGGTCAATATGTGTTAACTTTAATTATCTATCATATCATATTATACTTAGAAGATTTATTAGATGATGTGATCATATTATATTACTCTTGGAGCAAATGATCATATGCTAAAGTAATTCACTCTAGAGGTGGTCAATCTCTAAAGAGGACTTAATAGAAATCATTGACCATGGTTAGTAATGCATCACACAACATTAATGCTTCAACATGCAAAGCATCTACCTCTATAATTGGAGTTCCAACCCATGGGAACCTACTATAAATGGAGGTCCACATGAGAATCTGACTTGACACACAAGTCCTGAGCCTTTTCGAACAAGACTTTGCAACATCATCACTTTGAGACTTCAAAGAATTCACCTCAACACATGAGGAATAACCTTTTACAACTGAAGGCTTAGTCATCCTTGAGTCCAAGTCAAGAATTTACTCCAAGTTCCTAATTCCAACTCAGGCTGCCTACCTCAACACATGAGGCCCAATCCTAGCCGCACAAGATTGGATTGGAGAATGACTCATGATGTTGTACATTTAACACTCCCTCTCAGCGAGGGATGAATTCTCTGCCATACCAAGCTTGTCCGAGAAGTACCTAAACTTAATCACTGACAGAGGCTTTGTTAACACATATGCATTCTCATCAATAGCAATGTACTGAAGTGTCACTGTACCTCTTTGGACCATGAATCTGATGAAGTGATACTTCATTTCAATTTGCTTCGACTTATCATGAAACACAGGGTTTTCAAAAAGCTTGGTGCAACTTTGATTGTCACATTGAATGACTGTAGACTGAATATTCTCACTAAACAACCCATCAAGTAGCTTCCTAATCCACACTACTTCTCGGCAGCCAGTAAGGATAGTAGTAATGTACTCGGATTCTGTAGTACTCTAGGATACATATCCCTACTTCCTATTGGAACACGAGATCGTAGCAGAACCCGAGCTAAAACAATAGTCGGATGTACTATTTTGGTCCAAAACGCTACCACCCCAATCAAAGTCAATATAACCAAGTAACAACACTACTCCACTAGAGGCATATTTGATTCCATAAGCAATCATACCTCGAACATATCTAATCACATGCTTAGAAACATTCCAATTTTTGTGTCTTGGATCAAGCATAAACTGACTCAAAATACTCATAGCATAACATATATATGGTCTTGAGTGTATCAAGTACATCAATGAACTGATAATTTGTCTATGTAAAGTGGGGTCCACTGGATCCAATCCAGAATCTCACTCATGTAGTTTCCTCAAATTGGAAACCATTGGAGTACTGATGGATTTGCAATCCATCATGCTAAACTTGTGCAATATATCAACAGTGTACTTCCCTTGAGGAAGAAATATCTCATCTTTTCTTTTCCAATTCTCAAGGCCAAGATAGTAGTGCATAAGACCTAATTCTTTCATCTCAAACTCAAAAGTGAGATCCCTCTTGCACCAAGCAATTAGTTGTCCCTCTCTAGTAAGGACCAAATCATCAAAATATAGAACCAATATCAACGGTTGGTTCTTCACTACTTTGAAGTACAAATTTGGATTAGCTTCGCTCTTAAAGAACCCTAGTCTTTGAAGATAGTTTTCATTTCTTGAATACGAAGCTCTGGGAGCTGCTTAAGCCCATATAAGGCTTTCTTCAATTTTCACACATGGGACTCATTCCTGTGAACCACAAACCCCTCAAGTTGTTGAATATAAACCTATTCCTCAACCTCACCATTAAGGAAGGATGTATTCACATCCATCTAGTGAAGCTTCCATCCTAGAATAGATGCAAGTGAGATCACAGCTCGAATAGTGGTGTACTTGGCCACATGAGCGAATGTGTCCTCCGTAGTCTATGCTTTCTTTCTGAAAGAAAACTTGGGAAACAAATCTAGATTTATACCTTTCAATACTTCCATAAACAACATGCTTTATCTTTTAAATCCATCTCGAAGTAACTATGGACTTCCCTTTAGGTTTAGGAACAACTTACCAAACATCATTCGTCATAGTAGACTTGTATTCCTATACCATTGCATCTTTCCATACTTGTTGCTTTGCAGCTTCTTCATAGTTGGAATGATATGAATCACTGATGTGACTCATCTGTGCAACATACCTTGAATATCTATCAGGTTGCTTTCGCTCTATGGAAGAGCCTAATGGTCCATGCCTCTCTACATCTTGTATTATATCTCGGCACCATGTAAACCTCATCTTGGAAGGAGGTTCATCAACCAATTCTACTATTTCATCAGGAGCTAGCGAATCTAAGAACTGTGTTGGATTATCCCTTTGAAAATATGAATGGGGAGAATCAGTATATGGGTCCTCCATCATAGGAGTCTCATTCTCCTCTATGCATGTATCATACTGAATCTCTTTCGATCGCTTGAATGTTTCCTCTTCATGGAAGGTCACATCTCGGATGACCTCAATTTGATTTCACCTGGAACATATATTATGTAGGATTTGGATGATTCGCTATAGCCAACAAAGGTTCCATTCTTTCCTGATGGCTCCATATTTTTCCTCTTTTCTTTCGACACATGAATGTATACATGACTCCCAAAGATCCTCGGGTCTGAAATATCTAGTTTTTCACCAGTGAACACTTCTTTAGGTGTCTTCTCATCCAGAATGGCATGAGGACTTCTAGTATGGATATATATTGTTGTATTGGTGGCCTCTTCCCATAATGAGGTAGACAAGTCTTGATGATGCATCATGGCTTTTGCAGCCTCACATATGGTTCTATTCTTCCTTTTGCTAAGGATTGTAGGGTACAATTAATTGACTACAAATCCCTGCATCACTACAGAACTAATTAAACACATGTGAATCAAATTCGCCTCCATGTTCAAATATCAAAGCATGAATGTGCTTCCTTGTTTGATTCTCAACTGGGGCTATGAATTCCTGAAAATTGCTAAAGGTTTCTCTCTTAGCCTTTAGGAAATAAATCCACGAATTTCTAGAGAAGTCATATATAAATAGTACATAATATAAATAGCCACTCAAGGAAGGGGACGACATGGGACCACATACATCAGAATGTATTAAATATAAAATCCGTTTAGATCTAGTAGTACTTCTAGAGAAACCCTTTTTAATATTCTTCCCAACTGCAAAACCCCTACAAACACTATCATGCTCAAAATCAAATATGGACATACCTTTCACCATTTGTTGTAATCTTGTTATCATTTTGTAGTGGAGGTGACCAAGCCTCTTAAGCCATAGCTCGCATGGATTGATAGTGTAGTGAATCATAGCTTGAATGTACTTCACGGGTACCTTGTAGAGACCTCCCTATCTAAATCCAATCATTGTTGCATATTTCAAGTCTTTATTCTTCAACCGTAATAGTGCTTGATTATCCATGAAGATAACTCGGAAGCCCTTATCTTCAAGAACTGAAACTGATAGCAAGTTCGTCTTCAATCCTGGAACATAAAGAAATTCCTCTGCATGTAAAATATCTCATGAACTTAGCTAGAAGGAGGTGGATCCAATTCCTTGGATCGAATAGGTTTTTTTATCTCCCAACTCTTCCTTGCATGCAAACTTTTTCTCCTTGAGATTGGTGATGGCACTCTTATAACCAGTCATATTTTTGGATGTGCCACTATCAACCAACCATGTGTCCTCACTTGTGATGATGGATCCAGATAGTTCTAAGACTAGGTAATACTCCCTCCTTGTCTCCTTTTCTTCAGGTGCATCCTTATGAGTAGTTTCATCTTCTTTAGCGGTAGAAGCATGAAACCTTCCTTTTCCCTTTTATTTGGTTTGCACTCCCTTGCATAATGGCCCGTCTTGTCACAATTGTAGCATACAACCTTCAACTTGTCAAAGTCCTTTTTTTATACCTTCTTCTTTGAATGGGACAAAATATTTTGAGAGAAGTTCCTCTTTCATTTCTTCATCTTTTCCATCAGGGAAAGGTTTTCTTCTTTGATGCACACTTACTTGCTCTGGATTCGCCCCTCCTCTTGGATGTATTCATGCCACAACCTTTCAAAGTTAGTTTGTTTTATTGCAACCAAGAATGTCTCCCATGAGGATGGGAGACCATCAATCACGGTTTGGAGAAGATCATGTTCATCTACCACTACTCCAATACTAGAAAGATGATCTCTTACCTGAGATATCTTGGTGAAGAAAGAGTTCACTATCTCATCCTTCTCCATATTTAGGCTTCAAAGCTTATTATTGAATGCCCTATTTGAATCGGGGCATTATTCTCATATAGGTTTGTTAATGTATCAAAACACTCCTTTGCGGCCTTCAATGGTGTGATCATGGACATCAAAATAGCCTTTACTGAATCATATATGATTTGTTTGGATTTAGATTGGTTCTTCTTAGAGTTGATGCACCCTACATTAGATGTAGGCTCCTCCACCACAGTGGATATGCAAACATCCAAGTCATGTTCCTCCAATATGTTCAACGTTGTTTCCTTCCAAGTGTTGAAATTCGAAGTGCCCTAGAGACAGTCTTCTGGTCGAACATAGATCGATGCCATGGATATCAAGCATTCTACTCCACTTCTTAGGATCTATGTAGGCTCAATTTTGTTTGACAAAAATTAGCTCCTTCACGCCCTGAGCTATGATTCAATGTTATTTTTTGAGAAAATATGATGAGATTTTAACTTTAAATCTTTAAGTACGGAAATACTGAATACTTGAATCAATGAACAATTCAATCACATGAAACATTCAACCATAACATAAGATGTACCCTAGGGAAACCTCGTGCATTTTAATTAATTAATTTTTGGAGGTTCCTCACATCTGGTATCTCACCACTTTCTTGGGCTCGTTGAGTAGAATTTCTGCCAAAAAAAAAATTGCATCTATATTTTTCCTTTCAATTTTAGGTTCGGATCTAGGAATAATCCCTATCCGCTTAACTGTGGGAAGTACTTGGGCATATCCATAAAACTCATTGTGAGTAGTACCATAGGAACCCCAAAGTAGTTGTCCCATTGAGAGGACCTCCCAGCGAAAAGGGCAACAACCCCTACCTAACTGACTAGTTCCCACCTGTGAGGTAAACCAAGAGCTGTCGTTTGTGTCAAAGTGGTTATCAGTTTTACCTGAGTCATGGAGTGAGGGGTACTGCCCCAATACGAAATTAGTCAGACAACATTGGTGGCCGAGTGAATCCCCTGAACTGCTAGGAATCTGAGCCTACCGGGACCCATATCTATTTTCAGCTGATAAATAGTAGATTACATCTTTCCAGAACTGTTGTCGATCAATTTTGAGCCATTTAAGATCCATATATTCTTTGTTTTAACTCTGTTTCCCTTGAAAATTCATTGACACCCTTGCAATCCCATTTTGCATATTTCATTCCTGAGGACCCTATCCCAAATTCCACTTCCCGAAGCGAGAAATCCCACATCCGTCTATTTTTAGGGTTTTATACAACTTCGATTTTCACCCAATCACCTTCAAATTTTGCCACAGTTTTGATTTCCTATTTTTGCTTCTTTGTCCCTCTCTAACAAATTTTCCCATTCTTTCATCCCACTTCTGAAATCCCCATTTTTTGCTTCCTTGTCCATATGAAAGTGTCCAAAACCTAGTCCAACCCCAATTACCCTTTAGAGTTTTTCCCCAATCCAAATTTTCCTTTACTAAAGAAGCTTATGTTTTTGTTTTTCTACCCATTCACAAAAAAAGAAAAAACCTCCTGGTTATGGTTGTCACCCGCACAGGAGAAAAAATCATGGAGGAAGAACTTGCAGCCCTCAAAGCCAATCTCCAAGATCTTGATGAAAAATTTATTAGCCTCCATCTTCAACATTCAACCATGAACAATAAACAACAACCAGAATCTTCTACAGACACCGGGTTCTCTTCTTCCAGCAGTTTTCGTGGGTCGAAGCTCAATTTTCCTCGCTTCAATGGTAATGATCCAACTGGATGGATATACCAGGAAGAACAATATTTCAATCTGCATAATACTTTTGATGTCAACAAAGTTCCAATTGCATCATTTCATTTGGAACATGAAGCCTTTCAATGGTATCATTGGTACATCAAAGCTCATGAAGAGCCAAAATGGATAGATTTTTGGCAACTCCTTTTGCAACGATTTGGACCTAGTGCTTTTGATGACTTCACAGGAGCACTCGCTAAACTTTGCAAAATTGGCACTGTGAGAGAGTATCAAATAGAATTTGAGAAACTGACCAATCACACAAAATGATTGTCTGATGAATTATACAGGATTTGTTTTATCAATGGTCTCAAGGATGCAATCCGATCAGAGGTTAAAATGTTCTGTCCTAACACAATGATGGAAGTCCTAGGGTTGGCTAAGTTGGTGGAGGACAAGCTTACAGCCCAACATCACTCCAAATCTACTTTTGTTCCATTCAGAAATATGGTTTCCCAACAACCTCCCATCACGCTAGCTCCTCAACCAACTCCTATCAAGCATTTGTCTGAAGTAGAGATGCAGGCACGTAGAGAAAGAGGGATTTGTTATAATTGTGATGAGGAATTCACTCGAGACCATAGATGTGTTGAGAAAAAGATCTATCTCTTGGATGTGGATTCTCCGCCTGTGTCTGAACTTGGTGAAGAAGCTCTAGATACAATAGATGATCAGGTTTACATTCAGCAGCCACCTATTGAACCTCCGTCTCAGGACGACCACCCAGAGATATCTCTGCATGCTTTATCCAGAGTCACCACCCCAAAAAAAATGTGTGTCAGGGGTTACTTCAAGAAGCTCCCTCTTACAATACTCATTGATTATGGTAGCACTCATAACTTCATTAACCCTCAGATCGCCAAATAGGATGATTATTTTTTCCATCCTTGCTCCAACTTTGAAGTCATGATTTCCAATGGTAGCACCTTACCTTGCAAGGGGAAGTGTCACAATGTACGTATCTCTATGGGATATCATAAACTGCACTCTCCTTGGCCTTAGGAGGATGTGATGTGGTTTTTGGCGCTCAATGGCTACGCACACTTGGCCCCATATTATGGGATTTTGCTGAACTTTGGATGCAGTTTCAGTAAATGGGAAAAAATACACATTGATGGGCTTACAACAAGGGTCTCTATGCATCATCAGTTCACATCTCCTAGAAAATATCCTTAAGAAGAATTCGCATGGTGTCATCGCTCAGCTCCATTCCATTCAGATGAACCCATCAACGATCTCCACTACTCCTTTGGATATAAAACAAATTTTGGATAGATATGCCGGTGTCTTTTTTGAACCAGTGGGATTTCCACCTTGAAGAGCCCTTTTCGGTAAGAATTTAGCCGCCTCTACATATGAGAAGGAAATGATGGCTATTTTGCATGCAATACAAAAGTGGCGACCATACCTATTAGAGAATTATTTTTGCATCAAGACTGATAACTAGAGTCTGAAATATTTCCTGGAACAACAGTTCTCCTCCCCAGTACAACATAAATGGGTTACCAAACTCATGGGTTATGAGTATGAGATCACTTACAAGAATGGTAAGGACAATATGGTGGTGGATGCTCTTTCTCGCACATTTTTTCTTTCAGCTATTTCTATGCCTATTCCAAATTGGTTGCAATCTGTTCAACAAGGCTATGTCAATGACTCCTAAGTATCTCAAATCATCCAATGGTTGGCCAACAATCCTTTTGTTGTACTGCATTACTCTTGGGATGGTACTTCCCTGAGATACAAGGGTCATTTGGTGCTTCTCCAGAGCACAGATATTCAACAGGATGTCTTCTATGAACTCCATGCTTCTCCATCGGTAGGGCACTTTGGGTTCCTCAAAACATATGAGCTGGCACAACGTAACTTCTTTTGGCAGGGAATTAAAATGACAATTAATCTGATGGTGGCTCAATGTGATACTTTCCATCTCAACAAGGGTGGAACGACACTCCTTCCGGGATTGCTCAAACCCTTGCTCATCCATACACGAATTTGGACAGATATTTCTATGTATTTCATTGAAGGGATCCCTAAATATCGAGGGAAGAAAATGATTTTGGTTTTGGTTGATTGCCTCTCCAAATATAATCAATTTTGTGCCCTCGGCCATCCTTATACAACCTCCTCAGTTGCACAAATTTTCCTGGACCAGATCTTCCATCTTCATAAAATCCCTTCTTTCATTGTCTCGAATTGCGATGCAACTTTCACCGGTCATTCTTTGACAGAACTATTTCACCACACTGGCACCAAACTGAATATGAGTTCAGGGCCTCACCCACGAACATATGGTTAGACTGAAATTATGAATACATGTTTGGAAACTTATCTTCGTTGCTTCACCTCCAAACAACAACCTCAGTGGGAGAAGTGGCTCCCAGCTCTCGCTGAATGGTGGTACAATATTGCATCTAAAATGAATCTATATGAAGCAATCTATGGTCAGGAACCGCCAGTTCTTCTTCCATACACCCTCGGCAGTTCACCATTTCAGGCAGTTGACACCGTTTTTCGAAACCGCGATCTGATTCTTCGCATTTTGCAGGACAATCTTCACATGGAAAGAATTCAAATGAAACAACAAGCCATCCAACACTGTTATGAGCGCACTTTTCAAGCAGGTGATATGGTTTTTCTTCATCTACATCCTTCTCAGCAATCATCCCTAAAAATCAAATGGTGTAATAAGATTGCTCCAAATTTCTATGGTCCCTATAAGGTTCTTCAGAATATTGGGTCCATTGCTTATAAATTCAAACTTCCTCCTTCTTCCCACATTCATCCAGTATTTCATGTCTCTTGGTTGATGAAAGTTCTTGGCACCAACATTAGAGGACAAACTATTTTACTGGAACTGGATAATGAAGGATCCATCCTTTTGGAGCCATAGGCCATCCTCAATAAGCACACTCATCAGCTTCGCTCTCGATCTATCACAGAGGTATTAATTTAGTGGCACGGAATGCAACTAGAGGATGCTACATGGGAACCACTCCTTCATATTCAACATCAATTTCCACATCTAAAGCTTTGAGGACAAAGCTTTTTCTAAGGGGGAGGGGATGTTAGGAACTAGTGTCAACCCTTCTCTTTACTTTGTTAGTATATTGTTGTTGGACGTATATGCTTTGTAAGTCATCCCGTAGTATTATATGTTCCATGGTATTGATCCATAGTTTGTATTATCCCATAGTATTATATGTTCCATGGTATTGATCCATAGTATTGGACGCATATGCTTTGTAAGTCGTCTCGTAGTATTATATGTTCCATGGTATTGATTCATAGTATTGGTGCATAGACTTAGTATATAAGTACATGTTGAGGCCAATGAAGGCATCAAAGAGTTATTTTGTATTGAGCTTTCTCAAAGGATGTTTCCCCCTCGAAGTGGCTCACGATCAATAAATCTCTTGTGTGTTTTGTTATTTCTAATATATCGTGCATTTTAATTAATTAACTGCTGGAGGTTCCTCATAGTTAACTATTATTAACTGAAATCATGCTGATTGATTTACTTGTAGTGACCACTGAGATTTATTTAATTAACTAAGGCATACACTATGGCTTTAACTGAAGCCTAACAATTTGAGTCCACTTAGTCATCTCAAGAGAAATCTGAATTCTCCCTTTTCTCTATGCATTTATCTTTATCTATTATCTTTATTGCATGGTCAATATGTGTTAACTTTAATTATCTATCATATCAGATTATACTCATAATATTTTTCAAATGATGTGATCATATTATATTACTTTCGGACCAAATGATTATATGCTAAAGCAATTCACTCTAGAGGTGGCCAGTATCTAAAGGATACTTAATAGAAATCGATGACCATGGTTACTAATACATCACACAACATTACTGCTTCAACATGAAAATAATCTGCATTTATAACTGGAGTTCCACCCCATGGATACCTACTATAACTAGAGGTCCACATGAGAATCTAACTTGACACACAAGTCCCAAGCCTTGTCCAACAATACTTTACAACATCATCACTTTGATACATCAAAGAATTCACCTCAACACATGAGGAACAACCTTTCACAACTGAAGGCTTAGTCATCCTTGAGTCCAACTCAAGAGTCTACTCCAAGTTACCGAGTCCAACTCAGGATCCCTACCTCTAGACATGAGGCCCAATCTTTGCTGCACAAGTGTAATGACCCTTTTTCAAAATTTTATTAAAATGCCATTTTTTCCACTTTTTCCCCAATTTCGACCTTTGACTAGTTTTATTGTTTTGACCTCCAAATCAACCCAAATGCTCCCAAATATTCTATAGGAGTGTATGAATGGTATTTAGACTTGAATATTAGGTTTAGGGATGTTTTATGGCCCTCCAAATACTGCTGCAAACTTGATTTGTATTCTGATCAATATATGTAATTTTGACTAGTAATTTGTGCATCAAATCCCCCCGGGGTAACATTGCAAATGGCCTTCCAAATGCCTCCAAACTCCCACGAATTTATGAACAGAGGTATGTAATGTGTTAAGTATGTGATTAAGGTCTCATATGCACCATTAAATGATTTTTACTACTGTTCCAACTCTCTCACATTCAACAGCAAAACCCCCCAATTCGACCCTTGGGGAAATGGCACTATTTCACCTCTCGATACAAACAAACTGAGTAAAAATGCTTCAAATGCTCAAGTACAGTACATGAAACTTGTATAATATATCCATGGCAGTATATGAATCACAAATATATCATAGAATCATCCATCCATCAAAATAATCAACCTTATAGTGTCATACATCAAAGCATTGGGGGAATGGACATTGTTTGCTCATTAATCAATAATTTTGCATACAGTCAATGGGTATTTCGACCTGAAATTTTATGAATATGAAGAACAGAGGATATGAATCTATTACAATCAGAAAAATATCATATGAAGCTCTCCCAATGAGTGCAAGATCTCACCCAAAGCGCAATCCCTCAAGGAGCCCGAATATGCCTTCAAAACTGGAAATGGTGGAGAGAAAGTGCTGCACTAAACCAAACCATGAAACTTCCTGTAGCTTCTACCTACAAATAAAAATCCATTAAAGCACCATGAAATACCTAAGTGGCCTCTCCAAACACCAACTTGGATGGGAATCTTTCACCCTCGAAATTGGCTAAGGCAAGAAACTAGTCATCCACTAGTTCTCTCTTCACAAATGCAATTTTTCTCAAATCATCAAAATCCATTCTCATACTTCATTTCTACATTTTATAACCAACATTAGAGTTCTAAGGGTCGAAATCATCTCAATAGATTCAATAGATTTCCATTTAGGAAATATTCCACATTTGCCACTTGTCTCCTAGTTCCAACCTTCCATCTTCTCCCAAATTCGATTTTGAGTCTCTTTGGCTTCTCCAACTCCCATGAGCACCTTCCTTGAGCCTATTTTTGGGGCTGAAATGTCATAGTGGTCAGATGTCAGAGGTCAGGTCTGCAATTTGTCATAGTTGTCATAGATGCTCCATCATTGGTGTCATAGGGGCTAGGGGAATCTAGCCCAAGTGTCCACAAACTTCCAATTTGACTCTTTATCTTATATGGAGGTTACCAATCCTTCCCAATTCGACCTAAGATGCTCAATGACATGTGTTATGACTTACCAACTCACCCAAGAGTGTTCACCTTCCCCTTAATTTGAATTTGCAAGAGAGAGATACCATGTATTATGAAAAATCAAGCTAGTGTGGGTCCCACATCCTCCATATGTCTCCAAAACCATTTTCCATCTAGGATGTCTCTTGAATTTATTTATTCACTCTATTTATTAAATAATTGAACCCTTCTAATGTCTAAACATCATTTATTAGCTTCCTTATTACCATTCCACATGTGCCCATCCAACCTAGGAAACTAGTAGGATTGATGGGATTGTCTTACTATGAAATTATTTGAATGGGAACATTACAACAAGATTGGCTTGAAAGTTCTATAAATGACTCAAGTTTCCAAAGATGTGTTGAGAAGTACAAAATATGAGGGTTATGGACAAATGAAAATTTAGAGGAGGAATGAAGAATTTCTACTTGAATCCTGAGAGTGAACGGTTGATGTTGATAGAAAAGAGAGAGATGGTGAGACTGTCATCATCAAAATATTGGTATATACCTATAGTTGGAACATAAAGATTTTGAACTACACACTCTAAGTGATTGGATTGAAATAGAGTAGTAGTGATAAAATTCCAAATAGATGGAAGAGAGTTGTTACTTGCATGATGAGGCCCCTAAATTGTAGAAGAGAATATGTAAGTGCAATTAGAGAAATAAGCATTGGTGCATCCATTGTAAAGGGTGAGTTGTCACTATCCGCATCTTCTCAAATTCAAAAGATAAACTACTTACATTGATTGCTCCCCATAGAGAATCCTCCTGTAAAGAGACTGAATCATATCAAGCACTATTGATATACATCCCATGAAACTATTACAAGAATTCCTAATAACAAAACCACAACAATCAATCTTCCAACTATACACCAAAATTACTTTACCAAAATATGCATGACAAATAAATGGAGAATAATTATATTCCTAGATTTGTAGCCTCTCCATCTATTTATATAAGTGCATGAATTCATCTTAATGATTTATCTTTTTCCATAACCTTTTGGAAGGAATCAATCAAACTTTGTTATGACCCTAGTGGTGTAATTGGGGCCCAAAGGGCCCATTAGAGTCGAAGTGGAGGACATTAGAGTGGAAGTGGAGGACATTCAATGTAATGTGGACTAGGACCACTATATTGTTATTATTTAATAAGGCCCACTATGTTCTTAAATAAATGTAATGGGACCTCATTAAAGAAGGTTCACTTGGTGGTTAGGAGGTTAGGAGGCTAGTATTGTATGGTGATTCTATAAATAAATATGGAGTCCTTTTCCTGGGGTGAAGAAGAATATTACATGTCATGAGATTAGTTCATTAGGAGGTATCCCCCTCAAAGAAGCAAGTGAATAGGGTTGATTCATCCCATCAAAAGAATCATTCATTTAATAAAAGTAAATATTTTTTGTTATCTCTTATGTTATCTTATGTGATTATATTTTCATATATAAGGTCTTTAACAATTGGTATCAGAGCCACTTACCTTGGAAACAACATTGGAAGAATTTATTCCCTTCCTGTAGAAATTTTAAAGAGAGGAAAAGAGGTCCACAAAACTCATACACATTTATGAACTTTTTTCCAATATAATATAAAAAATTCAATTGCATATATGAATTCCTCTTGACAAAATATGCGATTTCAAAAAAACTCTTAATTCTGAGTTTGGGAGAGAGAGATATCATAGTTCAAAATTTGCACATTTTTTAGATTTTTTGAAGACAGCAACAAACCTTGTAGAGTTCATATATTTTGATAGAGTGATCATATTGTAACAAGACCAACATCATTGAAAATATAAATTTTATGGATTTCATATGATATATCATGTTCCCTAGTTCCAGCTACCCTCCCCTCTATTATCATCCTAGGTACAATTTCTCCCTCCATTAATGCATTGCAAAGTGGGTCCCAATTTGGTCCATGCATGGGAAAATTTGAAGCAACCATTTGAACAATCCATGGGATAATACACCAACAATTTTGGCATCTCTACTTCATACATTCCGCCCTCTTTGAAAAATATTTTGGCATCTCTACTTCATAGATATTTTGGAATCTCTACTTCATAGATATTTTGCCATCTCTACTTCATAGATATTTTCCAATAGAATATCCAAAATCTAATTGCATATCTAAATTCCTCTTTGAAAAATATGCAATTTCAAAAAAAAAAATCTCAAATCCGAGTTTGAGAGGGAGAGATATCATAGTTCGAAATATTCACATTTTTCATGGCTTCGAGAGATGACAACGAACCTTGTAGAGGTCATATATTTTGATAAAGTGATTAGGTTGCAGCAAGACCAGCACTGTTGGAAATAGAAATTTTAGGGATTTCATATTATATATTATGTGCCATAGTTCCAACTACTCTCCCCCTTTGCTATCATCCTGGCAACAGTTTCTCCCTCCATTGAAGCATGGCAAAGTGGGGCCTGGTCCATGTTTGGGAACAATCAAAGCAACTAAACAAGCCATGGAAGGATACACCAACAATTTTGACATCTCAACTTCATACATTCAAGGAAGGTTTTTCTCAAGTAATAGAGTTGTTTTCTACTAAAACGACATATTCTCTCATCATTGAATCATATAACCAAGACCAAGATGCATGGTATGACTTATAAGATGCTTGTAAGGATTGGTATAGAGATAGTTCTAACCTTTGGGAAAAATATATCCATATTCCTTTTAGGAATCTTCTCATCGATGTGAAGAACAACAACAATATGCTTCTTCTATAGTAGAATACTTCCTCATAGCTCCATCATTTTCATACTCCTTCGAGGTTTCTCTTACTTTTATGGGTTATTTGGATCCATATGACCCTCTTAGGTATATGAGGCACAACACTCAATAGTTGTGGATCTTCAATGTCAGAGATGGGGTGCTAGCTATAGCACTTGGACATTAGCCATATTTTTTGGATGAGTCCGTTCAACTACTTCACCCTGTCCATTAGTACTTATACATGTGACTGAGGCTTAAGATGGAGCTTGTTGGACTACCTCAGCTTAGGCGCTTGCACTAGTCCATGGGAATATAATAAAATAAATATATTTTTCACTTTCTAAACAAATCATAAAAGAAAGAAAATTTGGGTGGAGGTACCAACTCTTATTTTATGTCTCTCATTCCTAAAGAAAAAAACCCTTCATCCTTCTTTATGTTTAGGACCATTTCCCTATGTAATTCCTCATACTAACAAAAATATTAACAAATCATTTGAAGATAAGTCTCCCTAATTTAATATCTAAAATAGAGGTAGTTTTATTCAAAAGTGTCAAATTACTTACAATATATTCCTTATGTAAGAGGTCAGTCACTAAAGAAATACTAACAAATAAAAATGAATGGTCGTGAAGACATCCATGGCCAATGCTTTCAACCAGGTTGTCACTGTTTTTTATTTGTTGTGATGTGTAATTTTGTCTTTGCAAATTTCTTCATAAGATGGGTAAAATATGGTATAAGTTGTCCTTGGATTTCCCTTATGTTGAATGGTATGTTTACATCTTTATCTCATATTTAGAAGGGTTTGATACAAGTCTACCCACTTTTTCCCATAATATATGTATTAATGGTATATTTTCTAAAAAGAAACTTGAACCAAAAAGGATTCGAGTAAATTTGAAGAGATCCACATAGTATGAGGTGTTAACGAAAATAATGACTCCCAATTTGTGGATAATACATTGTTGATAGGAGGATCGTTGATGATCATTTCCTATTAGTTTAAAAGGGTGATGGCGAAATATTTGAAGGTCGTGGGAGGTAATATCAATAAATCTAAATATAACATTTATAGTTGGAACACTCATCCTCTCATTCTTCAAAGAATGTCGAGTCATATATTTCCCTTGTACAAATAGTTGGATATCCTTCTATATTTTTAAATTCCAATAGTCTTATCAACCTCAAAGTCATCGGGTTGGGATCATATCCTTCATAAAAATAATAAAAATATAGTAGTGGGGATATCGATGGTTAAAACAAAGTGATTCGAAGGTAATGATAAATTCAATCCTATTTATTTTTCCCCTATATTATGTATCTTCATTGTTAGAACCATGTAGGGTTATGCAACATATAGGAATCCCAATTAGAAATTTCAGTTGGTAAGGGAAATAAATTATTGCAAAAGGTACCACTTCATTCACTAGAACACTATCTAGACTTGATTGGATAGAGGATGATTAGAGATAAAGGGACCTATTATGACCCTCCCTAGGGGTGTAATGGAGGCTTGAAGGCCCTGTTAGAGTATAAATTTATTCCATTCAATGTAATGTGGACTAGGTCCACTATATTGTTATTATTAAATAAGGCACACTATGTTAGTAAATAAATGTAATGGGACCTCATTAAAAAAGGTCCAATATATGGTTGGGAAGTTGGGAGGTTAAGAGTTGTATTGTGATTCCATAAATAAGGATGGATGCATCCTTATTAAAGGTGAATAAGAGTATTGTATGTTTATCTTATCTCATTAGGAGGTAGCTCCCTCTAAGAGGAAAGTGGACAAGGTTGTTTCATCCCATCTGTTGGTACCAGAATCTGATCAATACAAAAAAAATTCTGACAACACAACCTTTTTTCGTCAACTCTGAAGGAACTCACACCAAGCCCCTATGAAGTCCATGGGTCCATATCTTATGAATTACATGTCAAACAGAGGAGTTCCAAATGTTAAGCACCTAAATATCAATAGGGGAAAGCACTATTCTTGGTGAGAAGCTTGCTAGCCAACATTGTTGTGTCTTCTTCTATATTTTATTAAGGTTGAAATGATCACAATTAAAGAATTTCTTGAATAATTGATCAGTAAATATCAACACAAATGTGGATTTCAAATGTTTGAGGAAAAACTGTTAAGGTTGAACGCATCGCCCGAATGATAAATGTTTCATGGTGGAAGCTGCTACCTATTCCCTTGTCACACGAATGATATTGTTGATTATGATTATGATAAATGAGCTAGGAGTTTTCTTGTGAACACATATTGCATATCAACAAAATATAGGATACCACCTAAGAATTTCAAAGTGTGCACTTGTGGTGTTCATCCAATATGAATGTTATTCTTTATCATTTATTAATTCATTTCCTAGCCTATTGGTAGATTTGGAAATTGCATCGAGGAAAGCATACATGAGATCATCGGTTACTTATATCAGCGTCCAAGTGTTAAACCAAGTGCAAAAGGAGAGTTCCATTGCCAAGAAGAAAGGAGAGGCATTACCAAAATATATGTTTATGCAGTTAACTTTTGGCACAATTTGTGATCAAACAAGGATGAAATTAGAAAAAACAAAACATGGGTTTTTTCGCAGACGAGGTGATTTAGAAAAACTTCTTGCAGTTTTTCAACAGTTGTCACAGATTATGCAATACAAGTGGTTATTTGAGACCATTTTCCCCATAATTTCACCAAATTCGCCTCCTATTAAAATGTTCAGTCAAAGATTTCATCAGAGGCAAAGAATCAACAGGCGGCATATCAATTCCAGATAAAGCATCGATCAACAGCTGCATTCATAATGCAAATTGAGTATTTCAAGCATGGAAAGTAGAAGCAAAAAGGATAGAAGACCAATGCATTAAAGAGGCACTGTCTTCATTATGGAAAAGTATGGATCTCCAAAATCATGTTCCAGCTCTTTTCTCTCATCAAATTAATTCCAGATTTGAGCACAGGTGTTCTAGATTAAAGGCAGATGATCAATGACGAATTTCAAGCGATGTTGATCCATATTTCTTGCAACAATTTGAGATATTGTTTATTGTTAGAAATTTGTTCCACAAATCCCAAATGAACTGGTTCAAGTATTTTATATTTATTCTATGATTTTCATTGTAAAGGGGGGGGATTCATAGCTCGAGAGAGCTATGAGATTTTTGGTTTTCTTCTAGATATGTTATGAATTTCTACTGTAATATTTTATAGACTTCAAATGGCCTATGAAATATATGATAGATATTTTTGACAGTGAATGGGTTGGTATATGTTTGTTTCTCGGTTTTTACATAATTCTATGTTCATCTACTTCTTGAAAAGGTCATCTTAGAGTTCTCTGAAATACTGTGTGAGTGAATCTCTTGGAGAGACAGAGTGTCTATTAAATTTGGCATTCATTTGCACATTTTCTTTGAAGTTCCATCATTCCATTATGCAAGTAAATCTCTTGGCGAGACAGAGTGTCTGTTAAAGCTGGAATTCATTTGCACATTTTCATTGAAGTTCCATCATGCCATTATGCATTTGAATCTCTTAGCGAGGGAGAGTGTTTTTTAAATTTGGCATTCATTTGCACATTTTCATTGAAGTTCCATCATGCCATTATGCATGTGAATCTCTTGGTGAGACAGAGTAGTTGTTAAAGTTGGCATTCAATTGAACTCCATTTTACTAACTATTTGCTTGATTCTCCCTATTTCATCAAATTTCATATATTCAGCTGAAGTCTTCCTGTAAGCTATTAATGGTTTCATTATCATATTCCTGAGAGCCATCCCAACCACCTAAATATAAACAAATCAAATCAATCAATTTTTCTGCCTTTGAGCATTGAGATGCCTAAGATTTGTGCTTCAGCAGTCAGGTACATATTTTAGGAAAACATCTTTTGGCACTGTTGTTGGGGACGGAAGCGAAGATTATCTTCCCTGGGAGAACGACAACGATCAGATCCATCTCTTGATGGTATACAAGAGCAGGACACTAACTTGACTGCAATTTTCTACTTGGCGACTCCAGCTTCATCACACACAAATCTGTTGGTGACTCCATTGATTCAAAAGGTCAAATACTATTGAAGCCATTGTAGCTCGGAGGTTTGCACCTTTCAATTTTTCAGATATTCTAGGATTTCCAAATTTAGTACCTATTATGGACGAGTGGGGATATTTTCTTCCCAAATTCAGAGAGAAAAAAGATGACAATCCAACAGCACATTTGTTGAAATTCCATGAAGTTATGTATCAGTTGGGAATTCATCATGAAGATGTACTAATGAAAATGTTCATGTATTCACTCTAGCGAGATGCACGAGAATGGTATTTTTCTCTTCCTGCTTCTAGCATATCTTCCTTGAAGGAATTCCATACAGCGTTCAACAAGTATTGTAAAAGGTATTATTCTGTTGACAGACTTATTGAATATTGTTGTGAATAGTTTGAGTCCTATACTCCACAGATAGTAGAATGTTCCTCTCATGATGAACTTTATGAAGACTTTGTTGAAAAGGAAATTAAAGAAGAGTCAATTCTTGAAGAAAATATTTCAAGCTCTTTAATTCAGGAGAAGCTTGAAATTGAAAAAGATGATCATGATCAACAATTTCTCAACCTCATGTATTTGTCCTTTATACCATGCATTCAAGATCAAAAATTTATTAAGGAAAATTTTTAGAATGTATCCATTGATATTGAAGCATGTGATAGTCATGTGCAAGAAGATTTTCATCCAGTTGAAGATATTTTTCAAAACAAAGAAATAGAAGATCATGCTTATGCCTTTTCAGATCATCATGTCTATGATGAATATGAATCTGATTAAAGCATTAAGGGAAATGGTGAGAAGCTACCAGATCAGTCCACTATATTTTCTCTTCCATAAAAGGTCGAAAGAAGATTGGAGAGCCTTTAGTCCCCACTCTTGAGCCCAACCTTGAAGGGCATCATGAAGCAGAGGTTTCTGATTTTCAAGATTTAGGAATTTGTAAAGATCAGCCAGTATAGGATGAGTACCCATATGAAAAAGAGTAGACTTTCACATCATTCTCTGTTGACTTGAGAAACAACGATCTAGTTTATGATAGCTATGGATTAGCATTTGGGGAATGCAATGAAGATATGAAGGAGTTAAAAGAACAATTCACAAACCTTTTTCCTTCACCCATTGAGGAACAACAGTGTTCAAAAATCAGTGAGCCCATGGCTTTCATTCTTGAAACAAAATTTGCAAGAAAAATCGAACAAGATGTGGTCAAGAAGGTTGTTCATGAAGCAAGGAATTCTTACAGACATCCTATCCATTTCAAGCAGTAGGAAGAGGTAATTTGTCATAAATTCTATCATCCGGTCGCTGCATATTTAGAGGAGTTCATCGATTCCAATTTTCTGCTTTGGTCTCATTACAAGTGTGGAGTTCAATTTTGTGATCTATTGTTGTTTAATTTTAAAAAAATTATTCTGATAAAGCATGTTCGAGAAGCCTGGTTAGTTATACAACTACTTGAATGGTTGAGCAGGAATTTTGTCTTCACTTGATCAAGCAGATGAATTGGTTAGTAAAGTAGGTTTTTGAATAAATAAGCTCACCTATTGAGCATTGATTTTAGTTGCAGTGCATGGATTAGTTTTCAGTGTGCAGTTTCTTTCTAGCATATTTTCTTTTTCAGCTTGTTATGGTGTGCAGTAGTTCAGATGGTTTAATTGAATAAGACTCTAGCCCAATGGAGCACTGGTGTTTCTTATTGTCAGCTGTAGAGTAGCTTCAGTTTGTAGAACAAGGTCCTTTCAGATCTTGATAATCATAGTAGATTGCATCTTGGTTTGCAATGAAAAATGAGCAGGACAGATTGCAGATGTCAGAGGTAGTTAAGGAAAAGGCACTTGATCTACATGTTCTTGGAGCCTCGCAGGGAGGAATCCATCCCCATCCAGAGCCAGATGTTGGTACCAGAATCTACTCCATACAAAAAAAAATCCGACAACGCTCAACCATTTTTCCATCAACTCTCAAAGAACTCACACCAAGCACCTATGAATTCCACCGGTCCATAGCTTATGAATTACATGTCAAACAGAGGAGTTCCAAATGTTAAGCACCTGAATATCAATAGGGGAAAGCACTATTCTTGGTGAGAAGCTTACTAGCCAGCATTGTTGTGTCTTCTTCTATATTTTATTAAGGTTGAAATTATCACAATTAAAGAAGTTCTTGAAAAATTGATCAGTAAATATCAACACAAATGTGGATTTCAAATGTTTGAGGAAAAACTGTTAAGGTTGAAAGCACCACCCGAATGATAAAGATTTCATGGTGGAAGCTGCTACCTATTCCCTTGTCACACGAATGATATTGTTGATTATGATTATCATAAATGGGCTAGGAGTTTTCTTGTGAACACATATTGCATATTGAAAAAATATAGGAGACCACCTAAGAATTTCAAAGTGTGCACACAGTGTGCACTTGTGACGCTCATCCAATATGAATGTTATTCTTTATCATTTATTAATTTATTTCCTAGCCTGTTGGTAGATTGGGAAATTGCATCGAGGCAAGCATACATGAGATCATCGATTACTTATATCAGCGTCCAAGTGTTAAACCAAGTGCCAAAGGAGAGTGCCATTGCCAAGAATAAAGGAGAGGCGTTACCAAAATATTTGTTTATGCAGTTAACTTTTGGCGCAGTTTGTGATCAAACAGGGACGAAATTAGAAAAAATAAAACATGGGTTTTTTTGCAGACGAGGTGATTTACAAAAACTTCTTTCATTTTTTTCAATAGATGTCACAGATTAGGCAATATAATTGGTTATTTGAGACCAGTTTCCCCATAATTTCGCCAAATTCGCATCCTATTAAAATGTTCAGTCAAATATTTCTTTAGAGGCAAAGAATCAGCAAGCGGCATATCAATTCCAGATAAAGCATCGATCAACAGTTGCATTCATAATGCAAATTGAGTATTTCAAGCATGGAAAGTAGCAAAGAAAAAAGGATAGAAGACCAATGCATTAAAGAGACATTGTCTTCATTATGGAAAAATATGGATCTCCACAATTGTGTTCCAACTCTTTTCTCATCAAATTAATTCCAGATTTGAGCAAAGGTGTTCTAGATTAAAGGCATATGATCAGTGACAAATTTAAAGGGATGTTGATCCATATTTCTTGCAACGATTTGAGATCTTGTTTATTATTAGCAATTTGTTCCACAAAGCCCGAATGAACTGGTTCAAGTATTTTATATTTATTCTATGATTTTCATTGTAATGGGGGGGGATTCATAGCTCGAGAGAGATGTGATATTTTTGGTTTTATTCTAGATATGTTATGAATTTTTGCTGCAATATTTTACAGACTTCAAATGGCCTATAAAATATATGATAGATATATTTTACAGTGAATGTATTGGTATATGTTTGTTTCTCGGTTTTTACATAATTCTATGTTCATCTACTTCTTGAAAAGGTCATCTTAGAGTTCTATGAAATACTGTGTGCGTGAATCTCTTGGAGAGATAGAGTGTCTGTTAAAGATGGAATTCATTTGCACATTTTCATTGAAGTTCCATCATTCCATTATGCAAGTGAATCTCCTGGAGAGATAGAGTGTTTGTTAAAGTTGGCATTCATTTGCACATTTTCATTGAAGTTCCATCATGCCATTATGCATGTGAATCTCTTGGCAAGGCAGAGTGTCCGTTCAAGTTGGAATTCATTTGCACATTTTCAGTGAAGTTCCATCATTCCATTATGCATGTGAATCTCTTGGCGAGACAGAGTATCTGTGAAAGCTGGCATTCATTTGAAATCCATTTTACTAACCATTTGCTCGATTCTCCATATTTCATCAAATTTAATATATTCAGCTAAAGTATGCCTTTAAGCTATTAATGGTTTCATTATCATATTCTTGAGAGCCATCCCAACCACTTAAATCTAAACAAATCAAATCAAACAATTTTTATTCCTTTGAGCATTGAGATGCCTAAGCTTTGTGCTTCAGCAGTCAGGTACAGATTTTAGGACAAACACCATCAAAATAATCATTTATATCATAATAAACTTGGAGCTTATAGAATATATCTTATGTTATTTATTATGGTGGACATATCTTCTTTATGAGCTTATTTTAATAGCTAAGTTTTATAACAACTGGTATCTTATCATCTTTCTTGGTCCCTAACATTGGAAGAATTGTTTTCTCTTTTTTGCAAAAATTTTAAGAGAGAAAAAGAGGGTCGTGACACTCAGATTCATTTACGAATACTTTCCAACAGACTCTATACAAAATAATTTCTAATCTGAATTCCTCTTAAGAAAATAGGATATTTCAAAAATAAAATCTCTCAAATCCAAGTTCGGGAGAGGGAGATATCCACGATATATCACAGTTTGAAATTTGCACAATTTTTAGGGTTTTGCGAGATGACTGTGGACCTTGTATAGGTCATGTATTTTGATGAAATAACTAGATTGCAACAATACTAGCACATTGGAAAGCTAATTTTTAAGGATTTCATATGATATATTATATTCCCTAGCTCCATCTACTCTCCCCTCTATAATCCTCTTGTCATCAGTTTTGCTCTCCATTGAAGCATGGCAAGGTGAGGGGCCATACCAAAGGAGAAACAAATAATGGTAGCCAAAAAATTTCAAGATGGGAAGGTCAATCTAAAAAATATGAAGTAATATTGTACTAAATTGAAGAGTTATTTTATGATTATTCTTCCTGTCTTGGAAAAGATGTATGTCAACAGTACCATATCTTCGTTGATGGAAGAATATATACAAGACATACAATCATGGTATGAATTAGAGGATGATTATGAGAATTGGTATATGGATAGTTGTAATCTTTCGGGTGACAAGTATTTCCATATTATTTTTTAGGAATCTTCTCCTTCATGTGAAGAACAAACAACAATATGCTTCTTCTATAGTAGAATACTTCCTCATAGTTCCATCATTTTCCTACTCCTGGGAGTATTCATTTTATTAAATGGTTATACTTCTTTGGATACATATGACCATCAAGGGCACCATACTTGATAATTCATGGAGATTTAGTTTCACAGAAGGGGTGTCAGTTATAGCACATGGACATTATCCCCATGTTTTTGGCTGAGTCCCTTCCACTACTTCATCGTTTCCATTAGAACTCGTACATGGGACCTGTATTATAGTTGTACATGTTCACACAAATCATTGAGGAAAATGCTTTCCTAAGGGGGGGTGGAGTGTTATGAGCCTCCCTAGGGGTGTAATTGGGGGCTTGGATGGTCTAGTAGAGTAGAAGTGGAGAGGACCATTCAATCTAAAGTGGACTAGGTCTACTATATTGTTATTATTAAATAAGGCCCATATGTTAGTAAAATAAATGTAATGGGACCTCATTAATTAAGGTCCACTAGGTGGTTAGGAGGTTAGGAATTGTATTGTGATTATATAAATAAGGACGGAGTCTTCCTTACAAAATGTGAAGGTGAAAGATTTTATTGTATGTTGAGATTAGTTCAAAAGGAGGTAGCCCCCTCTAAGAGGAAAGTAAACAGGGTTGATATGATCCCATCAAAAGAATCATTTAGATAATAATAAAATTGTAGCTTATTGAATATCTCTTCCATTGTTTCTTATGGTGGAAATATCTTAATTATGATCTTATTTTAATATCTAAGGTTTATAATAGACCCCATGTTAATGAATTTAACACTAGGATCAAAGATATTATGGAGTTTAGTAATAAGACCAGAGAGTCATGCAAAACTAAGTTTGCACAACCAAAATTTGTATTCCAACATACTCAAAATTTATATTTTTTTGTCCTAATCATATGTGGCTTTTCCATATGGTGTCTTTATAAAATTATAACCCTAGTAAGTTAAAACTGACTTTCTTTGATGTCAAGCAATGGAAAACAAATCATATTGTAGGAGGATAGGATGTTAGGTTTCTCACCTCTTGATCAAAATTCAAATTTAAATGTAACAAGAAGTTCAATTCCTTCCTCAAGAATTGATTATATCTATAATATATCCTAGTGGGAGGAATAAGTAAATCGAAACTGTTGATAGACCAAAAATCATTCTCGATTTTTTCCTTACTATGGGAGTAATTTGAAATGTCAATCAAGATGTTGAGAGGAGAAACACCATTGGCATTGAATTCTAGGATGTTATAGGATGGGATCCTAGAGATGACTTATACTCAGCTAAGAAAGGGCATGATATTAAGCTATTAGAGTGACCATTTCATTGAAGATCAACAATCTAGAAGCATGTTTGGGGAAGCGACATGTTACCAAAAGTAAGGACCTTTTATTGGACAATGATCCATGGAACATTATTAAAAACAAAAATTTAAATAAAAGAGCAATCCAAAATCCATCCTAGTGTCCAATCTTTATGTAATTCAATAAGTAATCAACCACCTTCTCTTACAATGTCAATTCACATTATGAAATTTTTGGAAATTAGCATTTGTAGAAGATAGGATTTTGTCTTTAGGTTCCAAAGGATTCGATGGATATGTTTTTTAATTTGGAATAAAAAATATATACTCTCCTACATAAACGAACAATTACTTATGAAAACTTGGGTGGCATTTCCTAAATACCTTTGTTGGAAGATATGCCTTACTAGGGACAAAGAAATTATTCATAAGGAATTCTACCCTCTAAAAAGTTGTAGGTACTCTAGCGCATGGGAAAATATTCATGTAAATCCAATTAATAGGAATGTGACATAGTAACATGGATTTGATGGAGGAAGGAGACTAGTTCTGTCTTAAAGAAAATCTCTTGATTAGGTTGCATCTAGCAAGTCATAGGATCATAAGGCCATCTAAACCAATCCAATAGAAATTATAATTTGAGGAGGAGGCTCCATGGATACCAAACAAGAGTCAGCATATCATGTTCTTATGCAAGGAGTAGAAAGGAAATCTAGGGGCATCAAGTGCATAGAGTGCATGAAGTTGGTAGACCTTTTAGATGTAATAGGATTTCTAGAAAATTGCTCATGTTTTTTCCATAGATTTTTCATTTCTCAACCATTTCAATATATGTGTGTGTGTGTGTGTGTGTGTGTGTGTGTGTTGCACTGCTAGACACTAACCTCTACATGCTATAAAAAACTCCAATCCATCATCATTACATTAACACCTTCAAAATCTACACCAACACATGGCATACTAATTTTGAGGTCCACTCACTTAGATATTTACAAAAAAGATTTAAAAGTATTAGTTTTCCTTTGTAAAAATAGCACCGCACTAGTACTATTTGTTATCTACATGTTTACCAATTTCTATATATTGATTCCATCATTTAGGCAATCAAGGTTGCACAACCATGGACATATACCTTATCATTGCCAAAAGAATAAAATGACAATGTTGGAAAAAAAAATCAAAACTGAGCTAGTTATGTATATTTTCAATTAATAAAATTTATATATTCGAAAAGGTGATTCGATTTCCTACATTTCATATTTTTTACTAAAATCAAGATTCATTGTGTAGGTATCTAAAAATATCCATGTAAGTTGAAGGACGTTTGTTTTGTAGAATACAGATCTGGGGAATATTGGAGCAGTCTTGATACAAGATCCACTGCCTCTAGTAGCATTCTTTTATAAAATACCTATAACAAATTATTTTTGTCTTCTCCTCCTTTTCATGAAAGTAATCCTACTCACTGTTTGGTTTTTTGTTTTTTCTATGGTGATTTCCTTCCATTTATGTTATAGTATATATTGTCTATAAAATATTATATCTGGTAATATTATTATTTCATTTGTCATGTTGGCACGGATCCAAAGAACACAAGTGTGGAACCCCCAAGTGGCGAAAGGGTCATCGACATGAACAAAGGACTAGTCACAAAGCATAAAAGAGCCGATATATGTGGAAGTATTTTGTTAAGTTAGTTAGCAATGGGTCATTCATACCATTTTGTAACGGCCAAGTGAGCCTATAAATAGAAGAAAAATTGTAATTCTAAGGGCATCTTTGGCATCTATCTTGGCATCTAACTTTGTTCTAATATTTTGGGTTGATCTATTGGAGCATCTATCTAGTTTTGGTTTGTTCACAGCGACTGCTCTGAGTTTGTAATGGTTATGCGATGTATGATAAATAATGGGAACGACTGATATATGTCTTTGTCTTTTGCAGTGTTTGATATTCCATTGAGATTGCAGTAGATGTTTTCGTAGTTATGTTATGTACTGCAAATTCCTTGAGCATGCTTTGATAATCTATTTAATTCGTTAATTATGACATGGTAATGTGATTGATGCAAATAAGGATAATGGTTAATAGGTTGATGATATGGTGTTCTGATGCAAATACAAATCTATGGCTTATGTTTTGAATGAGAGTGAGGTAATGCATGTCTTCTCACAATTTCAGAAAATTGGTTTCTGCAGTCCCCTTAGGCATATTGGGTGAGACTTCACTCGCTCTGTGGGTGTTGCTAGAAATGGTAAAACCTTTCTGGGCCGATGTTTAAGGTATTCTGGTTGATGTTTGTTGACAATAGTGTGAGGTGAACCCCTGTCGACAGAACTGTGTCAACAAATGGTTCAGTTGTCGGGAACCTAGTACAAAAGGAGAGAGGACATGTTGTTCCATCTGAAAAAGCTGGATATTGAGGAGTGGTTCCACAAGAAGATGCTAGAATTTGATGAGGAAGCAAATCGGAACCCTGGATGGTGGACAACTGATTGGTTATAGAAGTATATCTACTCTGATATCCACGAAGTGTTCTTCTACGAATTTCCTATACTGCTACATGAATGGTTGGCACAATTGACTTTTTAGAAGAAGAATTTCCAAGGAGGTGAGCCTGAACACTAGACGCCAAAACTGATCCAACAATTGAAACGGGTGAACAACAAAGTGTTAAGAGATGTCGAGGTTTGGGTAGACAAAATTTTGGAACGATACATCATTGAATTCACTATCGACACGATTAATTCATACATCGATGCAGAAAGGAAATTTTTCAAGGGACCCAGAAGAAGGTATTTATTGTTGCTAAAACTGTGGATTAAGATGCTCATTTGCAAAAAGGGCATATTAAAGATGAACTCCGACGAGCAAAGCTCGGGTGTGGGTATCGTGCAGATGCGAGTCTGATAGAATGATGCTTGGTAGATGGATATGAGTTATGGCAAAATCTTGAGGGAAGATGTGGAAGATTGTGGTACCCTGTGAAGTGGGGTGAGGTTTCAGCTAGAGAAGAAGAGGAGGACTGAGATAGAGAAAGAGTCTCTTAGTGCAAATGGAACATAGAACAACGAAATAATACCACAAGGGACTAAGTGACCTTACTGTGACAACAAGAACGACTAGTATACCCCTGAACGTGAGGAAGGACAAACCCAAAGCTACAACGTACTCACAACCCCGCGCACTACGCCAAAATTTGAGGAAGAAATATAAGCTCTTAGCATGGTTTTCCTGCGTGTCAGAACAGTGGTAAGAGTAGTGTGTCTACGAAAACCAGTAGGAAACTAAGGATAGCAGAAGACGATGTAAAGATGCCTATTTTTCATGGTAACAGGACCAAGGATCCCAAACAATACTGGTTTTTATGTGAAGCAGTGTGGTCGGTGAAGCAAGTCCAAGATGATGATATTAAGAAGGGACAATTCGCGACGACCTTTAGGGTCCACACACTGGATTGGTTTATGAAGTTTGTACAAGTACCTATAGGGACTCCATAGAAAACCTTGGCACAAATTAGAGAAGGATTGATCGATGAATTTTAGGAAACTAAAATCAGAATCGCAATATATCACAGAATTGAAGGAAATAAAGAAATTTCCTAATGAATCAGTATGAGAATTCGACCAGACGTACAAAACTATGATGGCCAAAGTAATTTTTGGAATGAGTGACATGTAGCACAAGGAATGGTTCATTGTGGGATTGGTACCACACATTTGGATGCCACTAATGCAGCAAAAGATTGCATCCCAGGCAAAGGCACTAGAAATTGCGATGAAGCTCGAGGCTTCACCAGTTGGATAAACAGGGATAAGTATGAACCAAATCCAAGCACAGCTAGCAAACTTGATGATCCAATTACAGGATATCAAGAAGGGGAAAGAAGTTTGCAAAGAAATATGGTGCAGTCGATGCAAATCTAAAGAACACCATAAGGATCAGTGCCCAGAATTTCGTGAATACTTACAGTCTGGAGCACCAAACCCTCTCAGTCAGGGAGGAATTCCCTGGTGTCAGATTTGTTAGACAAGGGGACATCAAATAGAAGAATATGTATACTTACAAAACATTGTGTCGAATCTAGCTAACATTTTTTGCAATTTCTGTCAATCGGTCGATTATGAGGAGAAGGATTATAGAGCATATGATTTGCTCCAAGAGAGAACTGCGGATACATTTTTATGAAGGGAGAGGAGCAACCACCTGTACAACAACAACAACAATATATTCAGCAGCAGTCGCATTACAATCAACCGCCACCACAATATAACTAGTCGTCGCCACATTATAATCAATAACAGCCTCAGTAAAACAAACCACTGCCGCAGTACAACCAACCACAGTATCAATTGTTGTAATATAATCAGCAGCAATACAATCAGCTGTGAGGAGGATTCAAAGGAGTATTCCGCATAGGTTGCGGTGGAGGATTTGGTCATTGAGGAACTTTTGGACGAGGTCGAGGGCTGGTTACATGCTATAATTGTGTCCAGATTGGACATTATCAAAGGGATTATCTGAATCCGACTCCGCGGTGTACCTATTGCAATGAAACAGACCACAATGTCGAGGAGTGTCCCCAGTTAATTGTGAAGTGGAAAACTAAGAACCCGCCACAACTACAACCAAATCCAAAGGTAAATCAGAATCAAAATCCAAATCCTAATGTATAAAATATATTAACAGAGATAAAAAGTCGACCTGTGAAAGTCGCAGTAGTGACCAGGGGGGAGCTGTGATAGGAGAAGATACGCCACTTCCTAGTGTTCGGCCTACAACAAAGAAACAGGTTCGATTTGATGCGAAAGTAGAGAAGGAAACCTTTTTGGAAGTGCGGGATGTGATGAGAAAGACTAAGTTGCCACCTATAATCCATAAGGAACCTGTTTATGAGATGCCATCGATATTTGATATGAAAAATTCACAGAGGCCACTAGGGAAGGTCAGCACTCTGAGGACCTTCCTGGAAAGTTGTTTGACGGTGAAGAAATATCAGGATGCACTAGCATAGATAGCTATTTTATTGTATTGACAGGAAGATGGGAGACAGGATCGTACAATGAATAGATTGCACAGAAAGAAGACAAGGAGATAAATGAGGATGAATGCGCAAATTGGTGCATTCGACGTCGATTCTATCATTTTGGACCTAGGATCGGTTTTAAACATCCTAACTAAGAAAATATGGGAGACGATGGGGAAACCACTATTGGCATGGTCCCCTGTATAGCTTCGACTGGAAAATCAGAGCAAGGTCACACCAATTGGTCGATTATGTCATCTTCCTGTCTAAATAGAGGGATTGAAGACTTACACAGACTTCGATGTTATAGAGATAGTTGAAAACACAAACACCTATCTGATGTTGCTAGGAATAGACTAGGCAATGGAGAATCGAGCTATTATGAACTTTAAGAAGAGGACAATGTCTTTTGAAAACCGCGACATGAGGATAGTCACCCCACTTGATCCATTGGAAGGGAAGAGGTATGTTGAACCAACAAGAGATGAATTTACAGAAGGATGGGACAATGTGTACAACGTTTTGGAGGATTACATCAATCCCACCGCTGACGGGTAATTGGGGTGTTGAAGTGTTAGTTCAGTGTCATCAGACTTTGATGAGGCACTGGAAAATTGGCATAATCAATTACATGAAGTATCATTCAGAAGGTGCGTACAAATCACTCAGTCATTGATATGGGTAGCAACGGAGGTATGTGATTTGTCGATATATGAAGGATTACCTAATATGGCTATATTCATCACTGAATTCAAAGAAAAGGTATCAAAACCACAATGAATGCTGGAGTTGGAAGAAGCATTGAAGGCTACACCATCACGGTGGTGGGCAGCGCACAAGTCGTCGATAACAAGTTGGCCACTATGTCAACAACTGATGGAATTCAGATTGGAGGAGACTGGAGGATACTATGGAAGGAAATACAATGGAAGGGGTGATCCAAGGGATCATCTGGAAGAGTGTCAAAATGTATGGGAAATAAGACCAGAACCAGAATGGGTCCATTCATTCATCCATGCACTGGATGAAGTACCGCAAAGCTGGTACATCGCAGTAGAACTACGATGCAAAAAAACTACATGGGAAGAGTTAACCATTAGTTTTAGCCATACTTTCAGCTTCTCGGATGAGAACCCTTTCATCCACAGTGCACTATAGGAGATCTGTGAAAAGGTACTCAAAGCAGTTCCGATGGAAAAACCAATGGGATTATAGTGGAATGCGACACCGGAAATGATGATGGCATGCTATAACGTATCAGGAGGACCTGACGAAGAATATCATCCTAGATCTATTTATGTCCCAGAGTTGGAGGGAAGTCGGTATGTTGAAGCACCAGAGGTTCCATTCAACAAATTCCAATAGCCAACAAAAATCAAGAAGGTTAATATTGGTTCGGAGGAAAATCCCAAGTTCGCAAGTATTGGAGATTACTGAGACGATTCGACAATTGGAAAAGTTACTGATCTACTACATGAGTTCCAAGACTTGTTCCCAACGAAATTTTCAGAAATGAAGGGCATTTCCAGGGACCTGGGCGAAATGAAGATTCCGTTGAAACCTGATGTGAAGCCAGCAAAGTAGTGACCATATAGAATGATTCCCGGGTATAAGGAGCGAGTGAAAGCTAATATATAGAGAATGCTAGATGCAGGAATCATAGAACCTGTCGAAGAATCATAATTTTCCAAGATAAGAAGACTGGTGAAATCAGGATTTGTGTCGATCTAAGGAAACTTAACAATGCATGTCTTCATGATCCATTCCCTACGCCATTCACTAATGAAGTACTGGAAGGTGTTGAAAGCCAGGCGATATATTCATTTACAGATGGATTTTCAGGATACCACCAAATAAATATCGCGAAAGAAGATCGACATAAAACAACTTTCCTGATGGAATGGGGTTGCTTTCAATACACAGTGATGTCGTTTGGTCGTAAAAATGCCCCTGCGATCTTTTCAAGGCTAGTTTTCGGTACATTTAAAGAATTCATTCATAAGTTTCTCGCAGTATATATGGAATACTAGACTGTATATGGGATGGTTAAGGACCACGTTGCGAATCTAAGGCTGATGCTGGAAAGATGTCAACAACATCATATTTCGTTGAACTTTAAGAAGTGTATTATCTATGCACCATTTGGAATCCTGCTAGGACACATTGTATGTAAGGAGGGGATGTTGGTCGATCCAGGGAAGATTGCAATCATCATTGACTTACCACCGCCAATGACAGTGAACCAATTAAGGGCGATGTTGGGACATACTGGATATTATAGGAAGTTTATCGGGGGATAAGCAACGATTACAGAACCGATGGAAAAGCTGTTAAAGAAGGATGCAAAGTTTGAGTGGAACGACGAGTGCCAGAAGAGCCTCTACATACTAAAGGCGAAGATGGTTGCAACACCGATATTATTCTTCCCTGATTGGACAAAATAATTCCACGTCCATGTAGATGCATCATCAGTAGCACTAGGAGTGATATTGGCCCAGCCAGGAGAAAGATCAATTGACCATCCGATCTAATTTGCGAGTAGTAAGTTGTCCATTACGGAGAAGAATTATATGACGATGGAGAGAGAAGGATTAGAAATGTTCTATGTGCTGCATAAATTCTGACACTACTTTCTTGGAGGGCATTTCAAAATATTTACTGACCACTCCGCATTAAAATACTTGGTCAATAATCCTGTGTTGGGGGGCAAGATCTGTCATTGGTTGTTGCTATTCCAGGAGTTCAATTTTGAAATCATTGTGAAACCAGGGCAATTGAATGTAGGACCTGATCACCTATCAAGGATTGAATCAGGTGAAGAACCAAGGAGCATTGATGAAGGCTTGTAGGACACGCAACTATTCAGGATTGGAATGGTTGATGACCATTACAAACAAATAATTCAGTTCTTGGCTACAGGAAGTGCACCAGAGGAGTTCACTACCAGTCAGAAGAAGTAATTAGTTTTTAGGGATGCTAATTTTCAACTAATTGCGGGACAACTCTACAAAATGGGACCGGATGAAGTTCTTCATCAATGCATCCTTCTGCATGAACAAGAAAGAGTATTGGCAGAAGCTCACGATGGGATCGTAGGAGGTAATTATGGAGGGCATGCGGCCGCTAAGAAAATACTTAGGGATGGACTATGGTGGCCAACAGTGCATGGTGATGCTGCAGATTATGCAAAGACTTGCAATGTATGTCAAAGGACAGGGAAATCATCGCAGAGGGATCAAATGCCACGAGTACCTCAATTGAAGTTACAAGCCTTCGACAAATGGGAATTTGCTTCGTGGGACCCATTAACCCACCAGGAAGAAGAACAAGATCGTGATACATAATTACTGCGACTGATTACTTGACGAGATGGAATGAAGTAGTGTCGGTAAAGGATTGCACAACTGCGACAGCAGCAAGGTTTCTCTTTTACAACGTGGTCACTAGGTTTGGGTGCCCAAAGGTACTGATGAGTGATCAAGGAACTCACTTTGTCAATCAAACTATTAGGGCCATGACAGAAGAATTTCAAATTCAGCATCGAAGGAGTACCCCATATCATCCATAGGATAATGGCACAGTGGAGGCACTGAATAAGGTATTGGAGCATGTGATCACCAAGGTTTGTAACACAAACTGTGATGACTGGGATTTGAATATTCCAGCAGTACAGAACGACATGTAAAAGGTTGGCATGCCAGACTGTTCAAATTGGTATATAGACAATGAGCAGTAATGTCGATGGAGCATATTGTCCTGATTTTGCACATCGCATCAGTGAAAGGAATATGTGACGATGAAGCCATTAAAGAATGGTTGGCACAGCTGTTAAACCTCGATGAGGATTGCTTCATCGCAGGATTTCATCAGCAGTTAGAAAAGGATCGACAGAAGTCCTGGAATGATCATCACATCAAGGAGAAACACTTCCATCACGAATACATGGTTCTATTGTATGACGGTAAGTTTGCGAAGCACCCAAGTAAGCTACAAATGCATTGGTTGGGTCCATACATTATCAATTTCAATACTGACATAGGTGCAGTGAAGCTGGAAAAGCTAGATGGAACACTGTTGAAAAATTTAGTGAATGGGAGCTGGTTGAAGCCTTATTAGGATATCTAGGTGTGCAACGACTGAAAAATAAATTGAGTAGACATGAAAAAAAATGAAGTTTGGAGTGAAGTTCGGGAATTTGTCTACAGCACTAGGTCTTTCGACGGAACAATGGATAAGTAAGGAATAACGAAAAGGTTTGGGGTTTGTCGACGTTCAACATGGCACAAACAGGTCAAATTAGGTAATCATTGTAGCAGTTAACCCGCGGCAGCCAACGACGCAAGTGGATGATGACACCATTAATGACCAATGAGTGCACAATTAGCGAAGGATTCGATGGATGATTTGGAAATCATTTTCCAATATCGACAAGATGGACGGGAAGCGGGCAAGTGAAGTTATAAATACATGCACAAAGGGATAGTTAGACTCATTAAGCCTTATGCGCGTTAGTGAATAACTTGCAGAAGAAGAGGTAGAGCGAAGAGTGAGCTTAGAGAGTTACGTTGGTGCATTTCATTTCCAGCACGAGCACACAAAGTGCGCCAAGGGAGAGGATGACAAGTTTTCACTAGCAACCAGCGATTGCATTAGAGAAGACGATTAGGATCAAAGGATGTGCCACTCGACTGGTGGATACTGGTCGAAGGACAAAATGGGATGCTCGTAGCTCAACACGGGCTACAGTTACTAGAGGAGAGGTGGTTTTTAGACCACTGCAGAACCAATGCCAGGGGCACTCAAACTCCGGTGAAGGATGATCAAATTCATGAAGGAGATGTGTTGGAACTAGAGCAGTTGTATTTCTCATACCATGTCCACCATAGGTTCTAGAAATATTGTTTCACAAGACGAGGAGGAGTACAAAGCAGCAACAATCACAACGATTAAAGCTATGACCGAGGTAGCAGTCGACCGAATCAGGGAAGCATATGACGAGTTCAAGATGCAGGTAAACGCACTAGCAGGTTCCAGCTAAGGTGGCTCAAGGACAAGCCACAATTTTGTGTTGGGGGCCTATTGGCACAATTCCAAAGCGCACAAGTGCGGAACCCCCAAGCGACGAAAGGGTCATCGACATGAACAAAGGATTGGTCACAAAGCATAAAAGAGTCGATATATGCGGAATTATTTGGTTAAGTTAGTTAGAAATGGGTCATTCGGACCATTTTACAATGGACAAGTGAGCCTATAAATAGAAGTACGATTGTAAGCCTAAGGGAATCTTTGGCATCTATCTTTGTTCTAATATTTTGGGTTGATATATTAGAGCATCTATCTGGTTTTGGTTTATTCGTAGCGACTGCTCTGAGTTTGTAATGGTTCTTCGATGTATGATAAATAATGGGAACGATTGATATATGGCTTTGTCTCTGTCTCGTCTTTTGCAGTGTTTGATATTCCATTGAGATCGCATTAGATGTTTTCGCAGTTATGTTATGTACCGTAGATTATTTGAACATGCTTTGATAATCTGTTTAATTCGTTAATTATGAGATGGTAATGTGATTAATTCGAATAAGGATAATGGTAAATAAGTTGATAATATGATGTTCTGATGCGAATACAAATCTCTAGCTTATGTTGCGAATGAGAGTGAGGTAATGCATGTCTTCTCACAACTATGGAAACTTGGTTCCTGCAGCCCCCTTAGGCATCTCGGGTGAGATTTCACTCGCTCTCCAGGTGTTGCTGGAAAGGGTAAAACCTTTATGGGTAGATGTTTAAGGGATTCTTGTAATACCCCAATTTTGACCCTTATGAAATATTGGCTTTTAATGTAAATATTGTATACATGTGATGTATGTTTCCCTAGCATGGATCTCAAGGCCAAGGCCCCACTAGTGTATGCTCGTATTTTATTTAGAAATGCAAGTATTTGATATTTTGTTATCCATGGCTTAATTTGTTATCCATGTGCTATTAAGCCATGGGATATTGTAAATTAATGTAAATATTAATATTTCAATAAAATACCAAAACTGGCTATGGAAGCAACTAATGAGAAGGGGCCATGTGTATTCCACTAGGGAGTGGTGAGGGGGTTGTGGGATTAAACCATATGCTGCCAAATGCCATATTATGAACCCATTTGACTTTCCTTGCTGACATTTAATTCAGTTGTAAGAAATTTGTTGAGAAATCAGTCCATGCCTTCAATGGAGCATGGGCAACCCAGAAATTTATATGGCAGAGTATGGGCTCTGTTTTCTTAACCCACAAGTCACTCTATCTCATGGGAATTCATTTTTCCTCATTCCCATTCCATTTTTTAACATCCCAACATCAGTTTTCATCCATTACGATTGCCCAGCAGTGAGAAAAATCAGAAATCGCAACTTTGCAAGAATCCACATTTTGAAGTGCCATAAACGCCCCGAATTTGGTATTGATAGTGAAATCCAATGGGGGATCCATATATATGAACCTTGGGGAAAAATTGAGATTATTAGATACCCCGAAATCCATTGGAAAACCCAATTTTTATAGCCCAGAAATCCAGTGATAGGATTGAGTTATTTGATGACAGAATTGTGAGAAATCCATGTGTGAATGATTGAACAAATGTTGGGTTTGTTTGATAAACCCAGTGAAGGCTAGAATCTCAAGGAATTAGTAGCTGGACCTTTCTATTCCCACCCTGAATAGCACTGGAGGGAAGGGACTCCTGAGGGACTATGCAACAGAGAAGGGAACCTTCCTTGTGTTGGGTGAGGTAGGTATTGTGGGTGCCATGACTATTGAATTCATTTGAGATGCTTGTAGCTCTGTGGTTGAGCTCACTGGCTTAGCATCCTCCTCCCTTGCTTATTGCATGCTTGATAAACTCAAATATGTGTTGACTTAGCATAACTGTTTGAGTGAAACCATGGCTATGAGTAAGCCTATTTAGTTCCTCCTTAGTGGATACACAACCCAGCTCGAGGGTGATCTCATAGCTGAAAGAATATAGGTTGGACAGAGATCTATGGTTGGGTGGAACGTTGCTCTCACATAGCCAGTTGTTGAACAATTTCATTTCAAGATAAGTATTATTTGGGGTTGAGTTATGTTAATTTTGTGCTCTACAATGTTTTAATTAATGAATGTTGTTTATATGCTGAATGCATGATGAAATTGTGTGTATATATAGTGTTTAATTTCGATGTGTTTATTGAGTATGAATATGTATACATACATTTTTATTTATCCATGAACTTCTTAGTAATGTATGGAGCTGAGATTGTCAAATAAGCCTGGTATGTTTGGTCATGTTTCCTACCTTACACTAGATTGATGGAAGGGGACGTGACAGAGCAGTATCAGAGCCCATGTTGTAGCACTGGGGTTGCTTGGGCCAAACTCTGAGTTTGTAGGCAGATATCATAATGTTTTAATATGGTATTGAGGAAGTTTGGGAGAAATTTTTGAATGGAAAAATGACAGGATCAGAGTTCTCTGGTGTGGCATAGGATCACACCATTGCATAGAGCTCGGCAAGAGCTTTCCAACGGTACCAGACTTTCCTCATTTGGCTAAGGGACGAAAGAGATATGAACCCCGCAAGTTGCAAGAACAGAGGTGTTCCACAGTTGTGGATTACGGGAACGAGGATTTCCAAAATTTTGCGTTTTGGATTTCCGCAATTCCACACACGCAATTGCGGAATTGTGGGATTATAGAAATGTTAAAATTTTGAACTTGCGACCTAGCTTTCCGCACCCGCAATTACGGAATTGCAGGATTGCGGGTTGCGGGATTGCGGAAACGTTAAAATTTTGAACTTGCAACCTGGCTTTGTGCACCCACAATTGTGGAATTGGGGGATTGCAGGATTGCAAGTTGCGGGATTGCGAAAATGTTAAAATCTTGTAATTGCGACTTGGATTTCCACACCTGCAATTGCGGGATTGCAGAAATTTTAAATTTTTGTAATTGCGACTTGGCTTTCTAAACCCGCAATTGCGGGATTGCAGATTGTGGGATGCAGGTTGCGAATTGCGCGATTACGGGATGGATTAGTCCTGGGTTGGAAAATTAGCATTTCCACACACACAGTACGGATTGCGGGATTGCGGGTTGCGGAACCTACGGATTGCGGGATAAAAATAAAAATAAAAATAAAATAAAATAAAATATATAGAGAGAGCCTGAAATTTGATTTTTGGATTGCAGGAGCATGCAGAATCAGAATTGGATAAGTTCAATGGCATTCTGAGGCCATTAACGAAGGCCATGAATGAACCAGTGAAGATCTCGAGCCCATTATGCTCCAATTTGGCAAAAATTTGAATTAATGGATTTTATAAATCAGTGTCTTGACGCTTGACAGAAGGTTGGATTGAGATGAAACTGATATGGAGTAGCCATGGAGCAGGCACAGTGTTAAGTTTGGAATTTTGGAGCCAAACTCTAAATGATGTGGAGTCGGGGTGAGTAAGAAGACCAAAAAGCACTATTCCGAGCCACTTTTTGAAGATTTTGAAAAGCTTGGAGTGGATGAAAGAGACCTTAGATGAAGGATTCAAGAAATTTACTAAACTAAACATCTCTTATTCTCATTAAAACAGACAATTCACGTTACACAAAGATTTTTCAGAAATGCACCGTTTGAGAAATAACCATTTTTGGCTCAAAATTTGAAATTTTGGAAAATGTTAAAAGTGAAAAGTAGTCAAACCCATAATTTTATAGAAGATAAATGGTGCATCAGAATAGAGATCTGCAAGTTTCTGAGTGTTCCATGTTGTATGTAATAACTTCACCCAATAGAAATTTTTTCCTGAATCTTTCTAGATTTGCTTCTGCAGGTGGTTGAAGTTGGCAGTTTATGACATTTTTACAACTGTGTAAATATATGCAGAATTGTGGTGAAAATTGTCATTTTTGGAGTAATGCAATTTCCACACCCGATGTCGGAATGGAGCACGTGGATAGGAATTGGAAATCTTGTCCAACAGGGAATAATGGTACATGACCAAAATTTGAATGAGGTTATCATACCCCATAGATAATTAGAGCAGAAAAGTACCAGTGACTGTTTTGACAAATTGTTAACAATATGGGCAATTTCCAAAATTACATGAATGGGAAAAAGAAATGAAGACATATTAACTCTGTAAATGATTCCATGATTTTGATTATGTTAAATAGTAATGTTTTATATTTCTATAGGCATTCTTAAGATGTCTAATAAAAATTTTCATAATGCACAGTGATTGCAGCTCATAACATTTAATAGTGTAGCAGAAGTAGCATACAGGGAAGAGAGTCTCCAAAGAAAAATGGTGACCATAAATGATGCTCAATATCCTTATGAGCATGAAGAAGATGTGCTAGGAGAAAATGTGTAGAAAGGGAATGTTGAGACTGAATCTAATGGGAGAAGGGAGCAAATAACTCCTCAGAATTTGGTTGAAACCATGGTGAGCTTCAATGAAAGATTGATGAAGGCTCAAGAAGAACAAAACCAACTCAATGTTGCTATTTTGCAAAGCCTCACTGATATGCAGCAGAGGATAAACCTTGGGTCCAACCCAAGCAATATAGGTGAAGAAGGAATATATGTAGAGAGTCGCTCTAGAGGTCGTTCAAAGAAGAGGACTCCAAGCCCAAGGAAGAGTCCTGTCAGCAAGAAGCATAGAACAACTTCCTCTAGATATTCTTCCAGCAATTCATGTGACTCCAGAGGCTCTCAAAGAAGTCCAAGGCATATGCCAAGGAGATTTGATGGAAGAAAGAAGTTCAAAGGAATTCCACAGGGAGAATTCAGGAAGGCAAGGCCTCCCACATTTGATGGAGAAGACAAGACTGGCCAAGAGGGAGAGGCTTGGCTTCTTGGAATGAGGAAATATTTCAGAATTCAGGACTACTCAGGAAATTAAAAGGCTAGAATTGTCATTTACAATCTAAATGGTAGAGCTTCAATTTGGTGGGAGCACCTCTTGCAAGTGAAAGGGATCAGTGAAAGGAAGATTAGCTGGGAGAAATTTAAGAAGTACTTCAAGGAAAAATACGTTTCTACTAGGTATTATGGCAGTAAGATAAAAGAGTTCAATGAACTCAGGTTGGGGAAAAAATCTATGGAAGAACATGTCCATAAATTTTTAGAATTGTTGAGGTATGTGGACTATATCAAAGATGAGAAGATAAAGATTCAATGTTTCCTTGGAAGTCTACCTCAAAGTTTCAAAGATAGAATTGAGTTTGTTAATCCACCAAGTCTTGATAAAGCCATTAGAATGGCAATGCATTGCTATGATCAGAATAAAGGAAAATCAAAGGTTAACCCAACATGAAAAGGAAAGCCAAGAGGGAGGTTCGATCAAAAGAAAAATGGCTTCAAACCACCATTCAAAAGTCATCCCAGAACCTTTCCACAGGGGCAGCAAGTAAGGAGTGGATTCAAGTCAGTAGTAGAAACAGATAAAGTAGCAAAAGGGCCACTTTAGTGTTGGGGATGTGGAGAAAACCACATGTTTAAGGATTGTCCACATGAGAAGGAGAATCCCTAAAGGTTGCACAACTTAAAGGGAGCAACAACAGAGGAGGACATGGCAAGGGAAATGCCTCGAATTTATGCAGCGTTGGATAATCATTAGGCAGATCATCAATCATCAGTGATGGAAGTTGAAGGTAAGATTGCTAAGCAATCTATTTCTGTTTTGATTGATCCAGGATCTACTCATATTTATGTTTCTCCAAGAGTGGTTGAAGGTTGTTCTCTTAGAAAAGTGAAGCACAATAAGTCTTGGCTGGTTCAATTAGCCACAGGGACCAAGAGAAAAGTTACTGAAGTAGTGGTAAAGTGCCGCATAGAATTGAATGGACTCCACACACATGCAGATTTAAATGTACTACCATTAGGATCTTATGATGCCTTAATTGGCATGGATTGGTTGGAGAGGCATAGAGCCAAGTTGGACTGTTATGAGAAATCACTTGAATGTATTGATGAAGAGGGAAGACCAATATTGGTAAGAGGAATCCCCAAGTAAGTTTCAGTAAGACAAATTTCAGCCTTATAGCTGAAAAAGTTTTATAAGAAAGGTTTTCAATTATATGTAGTCTATATATCAGATTTGTCAAAGGACAAAGGCCCAAGGATAGAAGACTTCCAGATATTGCAAGAATTCAAAGATGTATTTCAGGATGAAGTGTCGGAACTACCACCAAAGAGAGATATTGATTTTACCATCGATCTTGTTCCAGGGGCAGCGCCGAATTCCAAAGCTCTTTATAGAATGAGCACACAGGAATTGGTAGAGTTGAAGATGCAGCTATAAGAGTTAATGGAAAAGAGGTATATTGGGCCTAGTGTGTCTCCTTGGGGAGCATCGGTGTTATTTGTTAAGAAGAAGGATGGGACTTTAAGGTTGTGTATTGATTACAAGTTTGTATGGTCTAAAAAATGTGAGAAAAGTTTTCAGTAGTTAAAGGATTTACTTACCAGGGCTCCTGTTTTGAAGATAGCAGATCCAAAGAAGGATTTAATAGTGTGCACAGATGCTTGCATTGAAGGGCTAGGTGGAGTGCTCATGCAAGAGGGATTTGTGATTTGTTATGAGTCAAGAAAATTAAAAGAGCATGAAAAGAATTATGACACACATGATTTAGAATTAATAGCCATAGTACATGCTCTCAAGATGTGGAGACATTATTTGTTGGGAAGAAGATTCGAGCTTAGAACATACCACATGAGCTTGAAGTATTTGTTTGACCAAACAAACTTGAATGCTAGGCAAGCTAGATGGATGGAGTTTCTTTGTGAATTTGATTTTGAAATTAAGCATGTAAAAGGAAAGGAGAATAAGGTTGCAGATGCCCTTAGTAGAAAATTTCATGTTGCAACAGTAAGTATGTGCAAATCAGATTTGAAGACAAGAGTCCTTGAGGCTCAAACTAGTCATGAAACTTACCTTCAAATTAAATAAAAATTGCAGCAGAAAAATATAGATGAAAAGTGTGCGGGATATCAACTTGGTGAAGGTGATATCCTCATCTACAAAGATAGACTGTACATTCCAAATAGCGTAGATTTCAAGAAGCTAGTGATGGATGAAATACATCAAATGTCATACTTTGGACATCCAAGATATCAAAAGACTATAACAGCAGCAAGAAAGCAATACTTTTGGCATGGTATGAAGAAGGACATAGCTGAGTACATTGCTAGGTGTCAAAAGTGCCAAGAAGTCAAGGTAGAGCACCAACATCCAGTAGGATTGTTGCAGCCCTTACCCATTCCAGAGTGGAAGTGGGAAGTGATCTCTATGGATTTTATAACAGGTCTGCCCATGACAGTGAAGAAGCATGATTCAATCATGGTTGTGGTGGACAAGCTATCAAAGGTAGCTCACTTTATTCCAATGAAGTCCACTCACAAGGCTAATGACATTGCAAATATCTTCATGAGAGAGATATTTAGATTGCATGGATTTCCAAAAAAATAATTTATGATCGTGATACAAAGTTCACTTCCAATTTTTGAAAATGATTATTTCAGGAATTAGGAACTAGATTGAATTTTAGTACAATATATCATCCTCAAACAGATGGCCAAACTGAGAGGGTGAATTGGGTTCTTGAAGACATGCTAAGAATGTATGTGATGGATAAACCATCCAAGTGGGAAGATAACCTACACTTGGTAGAATTTGCATACAATAATGGACACCATGCATCATTGGGAATGAGCCCATTTGAGGCATTGTATGGCAAGGGATGCAGGACTGCAGTGAACTGGGATAGCCTGGTGAACAGGGTAGTACTTGGACTAGAGATGATCAAGGAAATGGAATAGGAAGTTGTTAAGATCAGGTAGAATTTTAAGGCAGCTCAGGATAGGAAAAAGAGTTATGCAGATTTGAAAGAGTGCATAAGGAATTTCAGATTGGGGATCATGTTTATTTGAGATTGAAACCAAGGAAGAGTTCTCTCAAATTGGGGAGTTTTTCCAAACTGGCACCAAGATATTGTGGGCCATTTGAAGTCCTAGATAGGATATGACCAATTGCATATAGAATTGCATTGCCTGCTAATATAAGAGCTCATAATGTTTTCCATGTATATTTGCTTAAGAAGTATGTACATGATCATAATCATATGATTGATTTGAATGTGATACAGGTGGAACCCGAGGGAGAGTTCCAAGTAGAGCCTATGCGCATCCTCGACAAGAAGGTCATTTTGCTACGGAATATAGCTATCAGGCAGGTAAAGGTCCAATGGGAGCACCTTAGTCCCGATGACGCTACATTAGAGCTGGAGGATGCCATGAGAGAGGCATTCCCATTTTTGTTCAGTTTTGAGAACACCGAGGACGGTGTTGTTCTAAGGGGAAGGGGAATGTAATACCCCAATTTTGACCCTTATGAAATATTGGCTTTTAATGTAAATATTGTATACATGTGATGTATGTTTCCCTAGCATGGAGCTCAAGTCCAAGGCTCCACTAGTGTATGCTCATATTTTATTTAGAAATGCAAGTATTTGATATTTTGTTATCCATGTGCTATTAAGCCATGGGATATTGTAAATTGATGTAAATATTAATAATGCAATAAAATACCAAAACTGACTATGGAAGCAACTAATGAGAAGGGGCCATGTATATTCCACTAGGGAGTGGTGAGGGGGTTGTGGGATCAAACCATATGTTGCCAAATGTCATCTTATGAACCCATTTGACTTTCATTGCTGACATTTAATTTAGTTGTAAGAAAGTTGTTGAGAAATCAGTCCATGGCTTCAATGGAGCATGGACAACCCATAAATTCGTATGGCAGAGTATGGGCTCTGTTTCCTTGACCCACAAGTCACTCTACCTCATGGGAATTCGTTTTTTCTCATTCCCATTCCATTGTTGAACATCCCAGCATCAGTTTTCATCCATTACAAATGCCCAGCAGTGAGAAAAACCATAAATCGCAACTTTGTAAGAATCCACGTTTTGAAGTGCCATAAATGCCCAGAATTTGGTATTGATAGTGAAATCCAATGGAGGATCCATAGATATGAACCTTGGGGCAAAATTGAGAGTATTAGATACCCCAAAATCCATTGGAAAATCCAGTTTTTATAGCCCAAAAATCTAGTGACGGGATTGAGTTATTTGATGACAAAATTGTGAGAAATCCATGCATGAATGATTGAACAAAGGTTGGGTTTGCTTGATAAACCCAGTGAAGGATGGAATCTCAAGTAATTATCAGTTGGACCTTTCTATGCCCACCCTGAATAGCACTGGAGGGAAGGGACGCCTGAGAGACTGTGCAGCAGAGAAGGGAACCTTCCTTGTGTTGGGTGAGGTAGGTATTATGGGTGCCATGACTGTTGAATTCATTTGAGATGCCTGTAGTTCTGTGGCTAAGCTCATTGGCTTAGCATCCTCCTCCTTTGCTTATTGCATGCTTAATAAACCCAACTAGGTGTTGGATTAGCATGACTGTTTGAGTGAAACCATGGCTATGAGTGAGCCTGTTTAGTTCCTCCTTAGTGGATACACAACCCAGCTCGGGGTGATCTCTCAGCTGAAAGAATATAGGCTGGACAGAAATCTATGGTTGGGTGGAACGTTCCTCTCACATAGCCAGTTGTTGGACAGTTTCATTTCAAGATAAGTATTCTTTGTGGTTGAGTTATGTTAATTCTGTGCTCTGCAATGTTTTAATTAATGACTGTTGTTTATATGTTGAATGCATGATGAAACTGTGTGTGTATATAGTGTTTAATTCCGCTGTGTTTGTTGAGTATGAATATGTATACATAAGTTTTTATTTCTCTATGAACTTCTTAGTAATGTATGGGGCTGAGATTGTCAAATAAGCCTGGTATGTTTGGTCATGTTTTCTCCCTTGCACTGGATTGATGGAAGGGGACATGACAATTCTGGTCGATGTTTGTTGACAGTAGTGAGAAGTGAACTCTTGTCGACAGGATTGTGTCAACATGTCACCTCAAGTATAGATAGAAAATAACTTGCACATTGGATGAATTTTTCTAAATTTAACAAAATATATTACAGATTTACAAACAAATAAATGTTGATGAAATCATTGTAACAAAGACTTTTCAAATTTAATAGAATATTTTAAATATTTACAAAAAATGTTGATCAAGTCATCATAACAAAGATCTTTTAAATTTAATGAAATATGTGTTAATGGATATTTTGAGAGAGAGAGAGAGAGAGTCAAATTGAATGCACTGTGTGTTAGTGGGTCTTTCTTTGTGTGTGTGTGTGTGTGTGTGTTATATTTTTACCTATGTACAACATGAAAACATGTTTTGTAATTGAGAGTTTGTTAAGGTCAATAATTCCCCAACATTAAGTTAGTTCATATTATTAATAACTCGCCACTATGTTAGTGGAGAGGTATTATGGAAGTTATATCAAAAGGGGGTCTTGCACCTTACTTATAATGAATCAATTTGGCTATCAATACAAACATATTACTCGTTCGAATATTATTACATGGAAATGTCTTTCTCCATATTTTAAGAACTTCAAGTGCATTCCAACCTTGGGCATGTAGGTACCCCAATCATTTCTTTCCTTCTCTTATTTATTTCAAACTATTGCTTGTTATTGTTATTGGTGTCCCATTTTGGGCAATGGAACACTTTACGTTGGTATGAGTGGGTGGATTTCATTTTTGTTGTACAATTTAAATAAAAGTAAAAGAAAAAAAAAAACAATTTCATTTTTTGTGGCAACTAAAGGTCTTTGCATTGTAGAGGTCATAACTATTTATTGGAAAGTGAGTGATGTAATCCTTTTTTGTTAGAAACAAAGCCGAAAGGTTCTTCTAATTACTACTTGTTCATATATTTTGAATAAGTATTAAGGGAGATATAACCACCTCAATTGACTCTTTTGGAGCAGTTAACAATAAAGTTGATTCGAGTACCTTGCATTCAATACGACATAATTTCCAATTGAAGCATCAATTTATTTTGAATAAGTATTATGGGAGATATATCCACCTCAATTCACTCTTTTGGAGTAGTTAACAATAAAGTTGATTCGAGTACCTTTCATTCAATATGGCATAATTTTCAGTTGAAACATCTAATTGAGGTGTTTCTTTTCTTAGAAAGTAGAGTTAGAGAGATTCAAAATTGTGGGTGGTAGATGAGATTTCAAGGGGAAAAAAAGCTAGAGAGAATGAAAAAGAAAAAGAAAATGTTATATGATGTATAATTGATTGTTCATTTTCTTTTAACTAAAGTAATAAAATACGATGTTAATTTTTGTTCTTAGTTTAGATATATTTGTATACTAAATTATCTTGAGATTTGCAAGTATTTTCTCATTTCTTGTATTAATTGTTTTTTTTTTTTAAATTGTTAAAAAAAGCTAGGTAGGTTGAAATAAGGTTGGGAAGGAAATATCGGTGAACATTATAAATGTTTGTGATATATTTAGAATTCAAATCTATGTAAAAAGAGAATATAGAAAATAAATTAATAAATGGTTGACATTGAAGAGATTTGTGAAAAAAAATATTCGAATATCTTCCAACTATATGTGAATATAACTTCTTTATAGAAAATAAATTAATAAATGGTTGACATTGAAGGGACTTTTTTGTATTCGAATATCTTGAAACAATGTGAATACAACTTCTTTCACAGATTCTCTTTATGAATGTCCTAATCCCATATATGGTAATCTTCTACATGAAGAAGACTTGGAAGAGGTTTAAATGATCTTCCCAACTTCTTTGCAATGGAGATCTTCCTCGTGATTACTTTTAGGGTGAGAATAATATACTAATTGAAAAGGAAGCAAAAGTAGTTAAGGTAACTTTTATATTGTTTGGAAAAAAAAAAAAACACTTTTAATTTTATAGTGTAAAAGCAGTTTTAGTTGAATGTTATATATATTGGTTAAGGTAACTTTTGATTTTGATAAATATTTTTAGTTGAATGTTATATATTGGATATTATCTTTTCAGTAATCATCATTTTACATTTTCAGTAATCATCATTTTACATTTATGTGTGGGCGATGGTTTCAATTGGACGCTTCACAATGTTTGGTTTGAAGCATACGTAAACCCATATGACCATATGGAATGTTTTAGAAAACATCTATTTAAGGAGTTTGTGAAGTTCATCAAAGAATAATATTATCAAATCTTCTATAAATTCAACGAGATGCATTTGATGTATTCAAGAAAAGGATATAAATTCAACCATATCCATTTGATGTATTCAAGAAAAGGAAAATGAAAATGGAGATGCATTTGATATATTCAAGAAAAGGAAAATGAAGAAGAGGGAGAAGAAAATACAAGGTCGAACAACACTTTGGTGTTCAAATTTTGGGACATAGAGCCCCAAGCATTGGAGTATGTTGTGTATTTAAACATAACTTTTTTCTATCAAAATAAATATGTTTTTCTAAGCTATTTTGTACTTAAGTTAATAGTTTTTTAATCATTTTGTACAAGGTGTTATGCAACAACTTTTTAAGTGATTCATAAGAATTAGAGATGGGTTTAATTTCTTATTAATTTAATAAGTAGGTGTTAGTTATATGCATGCATGACTCAGTAGAAAGGTATTTTGAGATTGGTATTAAAAGAGGGCATTTCACCTCACTTGTAATTATTTCATTATATTATCAATATAAATATATTGTTTATTTGAGTATTATTGCATGGGTATTAGAATGCTTTGTCTGTGTGTTATTTGCATATATATTATTAATTATTAGTATAATTATTTTTTTCTTTATCATTATATAAAAATTATTTTGAGAAAATACATTTTAAATATTTAGTTAATTTACATTAAATATATGAGAAATTTTCATATAATTTTGCGTAACTACTATGTAATAGAATTATAATCAATACTCTTAATATAGTCAAATAAGATCTTGGACTCTAAAGAAGATGTTCAATTAGATGTTATAGTGGATATTATGGAGTTTATTTTGTTGGTCATTTCTAGTAGTGTAATCATAAACATATATAGTGGACATTCTTTAGGATGAAATAGACTATCTCAGTTTTATGTGCTCTCTTCATCCCTCCTAACGAAGTACCCATAGTTACCACAACCCCTAGAGAAGAGAAATCTAAAGGTTGTACACTCTTTGTGGTCTCTTTTATATCATCATTATTTATTCAATATTCTTCTATATCATCATTATTTATTCAATATTCTTCTTTATTGACTCTTTCAACCTCATTAGTAGGAAAATCTTCCTTGATCTCTTCTTATTCATTCTCGAAGAAAGGAGGATCATATGGCTGCCAATTTTTAGATTTGAAAATATGTCCCCTTTTCTATGTACATAGGGATCTTAGTTGTGGACAAGTTTCCTAAAGGTGACATGTTTGATGACAATGTCGACATCTAAAGGTTGTATTTTCATAATCCAGACTCTAAATGAATTTGTAAATACCATGTTTTAACAACATTTTGTCTAGAAGACAATTAATAAGGTCAATTTATACATAGATATCAGCATATGTAAACAAACCTTACAAGGTCCTATAATTATCATACTTTAAAAATTTACCCAAAGTATTGTCAACATCTTGTAACATAGCATGGTTCCAAAAGGGAATAGATATATTTGGGAGATGGACCCAAAACAACATTTTGGATACCACCATAGTAGTGGGATCAAACAATGGAGTAATAAAGAGCCACACTCTTCCCAAAACCAACGTCCATCATCAAATATTGTTTTGTAATCTTGCTAGGACTAGAATTGTACTACAAAGAATCCTTTAGAGGACAAAAGGATCTCACAATTTTTGGTACAATTGGAATATATCCACTGGTGTAAAGCTTCTGATCATATTAAAAATACAATTATATCTACATATGACTACTTCAAATTTAATTGTTAAGAAAAACTCATTTACCTCTGGATTCTTGGCCTCCAACACTGGCACTTCGGCCCCTTTTTAAAAAATATATGGATTTGATAGAACTCACATTTGTGCTAATGAAGGAGTTGTCGTGTATCGAACTGCATCCTTATAAGAAACTAGAATAGAGGAAGAAGGTAACACAGAACAAAGTTCCCCCTCACATTACCACAAAGCCAAATCTATGGTAGAGTCCTTATAAATGTTGTATTAAGACAAAGTGAGTACACTGTCAATGCCATCAAAGATACATGTAGAAATCCAAGTAGCAAATTTCAAACTCCTCATAATGCACGTTTCAAATTGTTGAGGCAATGAGAGCTAAATGCACACCCGTAAAAAATAAACTGATCCTTTAGAATGAATCCTAACAGTCGAGAATTGTTTTATGTCAAGTGTCCGGCTCTAGACGCTAATCCATCTCACTGGAATGCATGGGAAACTAGTTGCTCCAACCCAGGGACAATTTTAAGGATCCATAATTTTCTCTAGAAACCTTTGTGAATCTTACTAATTCTTAAATTTGCAACGATAAAATGTTTGTTTGGTGGGTTTTTTTTTAAATATTCAAATTTCTAAGGACTTTATATAGTTTTTGGATCATATTAGCGATTTTTAGAGTAAAACAAAATATCCGATGGTAGTTGGGCGAATCATCTTTGAAAAAAAGGTAATTTGGCGAATCATTTTTGAAAAAAGGAAATTTGGCAAATCTTTTTTGGAAATATAAATCGAAAAGTAGCCCATGGACTAAATTTTGCCACTAAAATGCTTGATACAAGATTCACTATAACGATACTTGATCCCAATTCATCACGGTGAATAAAATAATCAATCAAAGAAACATTGCATACCACACCCCACACAATGCTCTAAAATAAACTCAAATCATCATTTGTCAATCTCCTTGACCATTGATTGATTGCTTATATCGGAGGAATGAATGCGGTTGTCATTCCATGGTGCATAAAAGCAAACAAATGCGGTAAACAAGTGGGCCATCCACTCACGCTATAGTAAGCTACGGATCCTCTGCACACCCATAATGGAAAACGACACCATTCAATATCAAATCTTCAACGAAATCACAACAGGCTTATGTGTAAAGTGGTCACTGGAAATTTAAGTATTAAGTATTGAGTTTTTATTTGAGCTCGTCATATTTTACATAAGGGCCTGGGATAAGAACCACTCATATTTTGTCATATTTTTGGTAGGAGTCTTTTTCGATGGAATGTAAAATTGCAACAAAATTACAATTTTAAATTAAAATATGCTTTGAGTTATATGAAATAAAACTTATAATTTCAACAAGTTCACGGAATTTGAAGGACTTGACCGAAAATGGGAAGTTCTGATAAATATCATGACTGCCGCAAAAGTCCAATCGATCACCGACAATTTTGATTAACGATGTCAATAAAATAAACATCAATTTTGATTTACGATATAAATAAAATAAACATGGTCTTGTTTTAAATTTTAAATTTTACATGACTGCCACAAAAATCCATTCCAAAGCCGACAATTTTGTTTGACGTTATCAATAAACTCAATAGTGTCTAGTTTCAAATTTAATTTTTAATGTTTCATGTCAAAAATAATAATTATAAATAAACATACATAATATTTATTAATTAAAAAAATATTAAAATATATGTATAACATCATTGAAAGAGACATCATGATATTTTTACATAGTTTTATTCACTTAGTCATCCTCAATATTATTAAAGTTTTATGGATTTTATAATTTGTAAATTAACATGGTCTTTTTGCATTTAAAGTAGGAAGGTGATTACAATTTAGTATAGGGGAGATGATGCTACCTAAATAAATTCAATTTTTTGACAAGTAATTTTTTTTTTATGTGTAAAAATATTAGGATTAAAAAAAATACATTTCAAAAAATTGGATCCTATCAAAATTTAAGAGATCTAGATTTAAAATAGATTTATACATGATTTAAGAGATCTAGATTTAAAATAGATTTAAAATAGATTTATAAATAGATATATGTCCTACTATATCTATCATGATAAATACTGAGTGCAGGTCCACATTAAGAGCCAGCTACTAGATATCAACAACTCACAAACATCAATATGAAAGAAACGAGTGTTATTAATTGATATTCTAAGTATGCCTCGAGCTAGATATTGGTTTGTGAGCTATTGATATTTAGTGGCTAGATATTAGTTTGCGACCTGCACTCAGTATTTATCATGACAAATATAGTCCGTAGAGGAACTTAAAAATTCCTTGTCAGTACTGAAGGATTTAAATATTGACAAGGTTTCCGGGGATTTATCTATTTGTGTCAACAAGGAGGAGTTGGACTTATCACCTTAGGATAGGACTTCGGATTGCGTTGTCCTTATTGACATTGTCGTGGATAGGGTTGAGTCTAAACCTTTTTGTTTTGATAATTAGGGGGGGATTCACCTAACTCTTATATTCATAAACCTATGTCTGTCGGTAGCGACCCTAGTTCAGCTGATGTTTTCTCCTGTCCTATTGTTCCCGAAAATTTTATGGCGTCAGACTTTCCTCCTCTTTCGGGTATGAAACCAACGTCGTTGGGGATTGAGATTTCTTCATCTCCTATTAAGGACCATCCTCTCTCTGAAAATGGGGTACCTGACATATCTAGGATTCCACTTAACACATATTCTTCCAGTTCTTTGGCGGACTCGAATATTATTTTGATATCCTCCATATTCAATGGGAATGTGACCATTCGTAAAATAAACAACAAAGAAAAGGAAAACGAGGCTCTGATTCCCCTAAGCGTTTAGATAACACTGATCCACAAAATTTAAGCCCTAAGCTCTCTTCCCTTTTTGATGAGGGACTTCCTAGAGATTCTCAATTGGATGTTTATGCTTGCATTGGGGCTCTTAGAGAGGATGCAGCCTGTTTGGGGGTTCATTGATGATCATAGTTTCCTTCAATATTTATGGGCTTGAAAGTGGCCCGAAACGAGCTACATTAAAACGATTTCTAGAAGTTGTGAGCCGTAGTATTGTCCTTATTCAGGAGACCATGTCTTTAGCTACTGATGCTTGTAATTATTTTCTAAAAATAAAGCCATCCTGGTTGGTGTGTGTAGTGGACTCCTCAGGGTTATCGGGTGGCACTTTAGTGGCATGGAACCTTGATGTAGCTAACATGAAATATTATCTTACTCATCCAGGTATTATACTTGATGGAAAGCTTAATGGTCTACATAATCCTATTCAGATATTAAACATCTATGGCCCATGTCATCACAGAAGACCTTTTTGGAAAGCAATTATCTCTGCAGGTTTTCTCCTGGATGACTTGCTCATAGTGGAAAGTGATCTGAACTTTACTACCTCTGCTGATGAAGTCTGGGGAGATGGGAAGTCTATTGATCCTTTGGAAGAATTCTTTGTTTCCCTCTTCGAAGATGCTATTCTAGTTTATTTTTTCCTGAATGTCATGGTGTGACATGGTCGAATGGGAGATGTGGCAGTGCTAGTATTGCTAAAAGGTTGGATAGGTTTTATATGTCTGAAAATTTATGTGATTACCTAGGTCACTATCGTTCATGGACATACTCTATTGCCAACTCCAACCACAAGGCTGTTATATTGCAACTTGATTTTGACAAAACTTATTCTATGTATCCCTTTCAAGTTCAATCCTATTTGGTTGGAGGAAATTTCTTTTTGTGAGTTGGTCTGGGATCATTGGTCTAGAATCTCGGAGGGGGTTATACTCTCTCCTCTTCAAAGTATGATAAGAAAGCTCACACTTTTGAGGGAGGTGGTGATAGCTTGGGAACACGAAAAGAAGGCAGAAAACAACAAATGCCTTGAGGAGATCAAAGCAGAAATACAAGTTTTATTTGGTTGTATCGATGAAGGTTTTTTCTCTATGGAAAGGAAAGAAAAACTGGTCATTTTGGAGGCCAAGAAGATGAACATCCTCCAACAAATTGAGGAATCTTGGAGGTAGAAAAGCAGAGCTATCTAGATTTAGGTTGGTGACAACAACACTAAGTTTTTTCACAAGTTTGCTAATCAAAGGAGGTTATCCAATGCTATCTCGGACATCAAAGGTGATAATGATTTGGTTTTTAGTGACAAATCTTCTTTGAAATAGGCTTCCATTGATCACTTTTAAAACATATACACTAATAAACAGTCCTCGAATATGGAAGATCAGCTGAAGACAACAAAAAATTTCCCTCATTACTTTAGTAGTGAATATTGTCAGGAAGTGGGTAAACATATCTCTGAGGAAGAGGTCCTGAAAGTTTAAAGGGTTTTGCTAAAGACAAGATCCCTGGGACCGATGGGTGGACCGTCGAGTTCTATCTTCATTTGTTTAACATTCTAGGAAAATATTTGACGGAGGCTATTGACGAGACTAGGACGAAAGAAGAGGTTATGATTTCTTTGAACTCTACCTATATTACTTTAATTCCAAAAAAGGATAGGCTTGTAGACTTTAATGATTATAGACCTATCTCTCTATGCAACCTTAATTTATATAATATCATTACAAATATTGCATCCGAAATATTAAATCCCTTTCTTGGTGAGTATATATCGGAGGATCAATTTGTTTTTTTTTCCAAATAGGAAAATATTGGATGCGATTGGGGTGGCACAAGAAGGATTACACTCAGTAAAACAGAAGAAAAACAATGCATTCATCTTTAAAATGGATCAGATGAACGCCTACGATTGTGTAGATTGGCATTATTTGAGATTTATTCTCATACAAATTGGTTTGATGGTGGATATCGTGAATTGGATCATGGCATGTATCACTTTGGTTCGATTTGTTGTTCTGATCAATGGGTCAACCTCCAATTTCTTCAATGTAAACCATGAACTGAGGCAGTGCTTCCCTCTTTCTCCTTACTTGTTAATTTTGGCTATAGAAGGGATGATTTTGCTGATTAACAAGGCCAAAGAACAAAAGATAAGAAAAGGTATAAAGGTGGCAAATTTTCTTTTCATACCGCATCTATTATTTGTGGTTGATGTCATGTTATTTGGTGATGGCTATGTGAATGAATGGAAACAATTTGATTTTATCATTTCTATCTTCTACAATGCATCTGGGATGGTGATCAACTCACATAAGTCAAACTTTATTTATCAATGCAATGATCCTGATATTACAAATCATATTTTAAATATCTTTTCTTATCAGATGTGTGGTGTAGACGAGGGTTTTTGATACCTGGGATATCATCTGAAGCCCAATGGCTATACAATCATCGACTGGTGCTGGTTAATAAAAAAGATCCAGAAAAAGATCATCTCCTGGTCATTCTGATGGATGTCTTTAGGAGGGCGTCTTACTTTAGTAAATTCATTTTTGCAAAGTATTCCTGCTTTTTCTTTATTTATCATTCATGAGGCTGTGATTTCGATCATAAGGAGGAAAATATTTCATTTCCTCTGGGATGGAAAGGTTGATCTCACTAAATTCCAACTTGTCTCACATGAAGTTTTATCCATGCCCAAACACCTTGGCGGGTGGGGTATAAAACACTTGAGTTTATTCAATAAATCCTTGTGTGTGAAGAGCTTGTGGCATAGTCTATTTAACAAGGGACTTTGGGGAAAACTCGTGCAGGCTAAGTATTTGAAGAGACTACCTTTGGTATATTTGGTTAGATCTCACATGAAGAAAGGATCATATGGCTATGCTATTTGATGTGGTTTAATGAAAAATTTTCCTATCATAAATGAGGCCATTGTTTGTCTAGTAGGTAGAGGCATAAAAATATATTTGGGGATCGATCTTATTGCTGGGATCAACGAAATCTATTGTTTATCTCAGGGTTTGATAGAATTCTTGCACAGGAGGAACATATTTGTGTTAAAGTAGATTGCGAACTTTCATTTGGATGGGCGGGTTGTGTGGAATACTTCTCGGGATCTGGGGCTGAAGCAATCTCATGCCCGTGAATGGGGTCATTTTATGGTGAACCTCTACCAAGTAGGAATTGCCCTGAATCACGAAGAGGATACATTTTTTTGGTATTACAATAACACAGATGGCCCGGTTATTTCCCGCCTGGCTTATGATTTCATTCTGGAAATCGAGGTGGTTTTGAATCCTTTCTAGTGGCTAAAGAAGGTTTGGTCTGGACCTTTACCTATCAAAATTAAATGCTTCTCATGGCTTTGTTTTCACAACAAAATACGTACTTGGCAGAACTTACAAAAGAGAGGCTTCGAAGGATCGGGTTGCTGCTATATTTATATGATGGATCATGACTATGTGCCGTCATTTGTTCAGATGTTGTTCTTTCTTCCAAAATATCTGGGTTGAACTGGGGTTATTTTTTGGTTTTCATTTCTCATGGGACTCAGCCACCTTTGAATATAATATGAAACATTGGTTTACGCAGCGTATAGAGGATCAATTCTTGTATTTCTTCACAATATGGGAAATTTGGAAAGCTAGGAATGGACTTGATTTCAAGGATTTGAAACCAAATGTTGTCTTGGTTTGTACAAAAATAGCATCCTTCTACTTGGAGTTCAAAAGAAGAGGTGGTTCGAAGGCTTTGAAGCAGAATATTTTTTTTTTGAATCTAATTTTAGTTTTCCATTGGGTTATTTTGATGGTGCAAAGTAGTCAGGGAGATGTGGGTCCGACGTCATTTTAAAGCTTAACTCTTCCCATGAGTTCCTTTTATCGTTTAAGGATGGTTGTGGGTCAAATACTAGAGCAGATCTACTCGTTTTATGGGGATTGTTGTGGTTTTCTAAGGGCATAGTATTATGCACTATCTGGGTGTTTGGGGACTCAAAGTGCATCATTGAGTGGGCACTTGGGAATGCGACTCTGCACTCCTTAGTTTTGGTTTATTGTATGACCAGAGTTAGAGACACGTTTTCTTCTTTTGAGCAAGTGCATTTCACTCATATCTATAGGGAAGCCAACTCAGTTTTTGATCTTCTTTCAAAGAGATATCTGGGCAAGATGGATGGCAGCTTGCTTTGTGAAGAATACTAGGAAGGAGAGATCATTGGCTCAGAAAGTATCTCCTTCTATTAATCTCTTGTTTCTAGGTTTATGTTGAATATGAAGAATAGGAAGAGTTATAATTGTATTTCATATACATTTTGACTATATCAGATGTGAACTATTTTTCAGGGAAGGGACCTGTCTTTTTAGTTTGATTTGCTACTACTATGATGTTATCAGAACTTAAGAGAAGAAGCTCACTTCTTGCAATTTTGATGTTTTGTATGTATACAACTTTTGATAATATAAAAGTTGCTTCTTTTCTATGTGATTTTTTAAAAATTAATGTGATGCCTATATCATCAATCTCCTCCAATTATGGAGGCAAATAAACTATAAAAAAATGGCACGCGCATCTTTGATATTGAGGTTTACATTAATTAATGTAATGTATGTATTTTCAATTTCCTCCTGCAATTATGGAGGCAAATAAACAATAAATAAATTTATATCTTAATAATTAATACCTAATTAAGGGCTATCCCCTATAACTTCAAGTGTCAACAGTCATCAAATCGAAGGTAAAAATTAACTTTTATTATTAATAATTTCATGCCTTGAAAATTTGAAATTTGTGGGTCCTTTTTTTCTTTAAAGTGAATTCAAACATCTATAATAAAATCATTTTTCTCATGGTGATATGACATGAAGACCCTCAATACTACTAGGTGTGACAATTTGAGGTGAAACAGTAAATTGGGGTTTTAATTCCTTTGGGCTTACAAATGACTGGAGTTATGGTTTAAATTTCTTTTAGGGCATACAAATTAAAAAATGTATGGTTTCAATTAATTTTAGGGCATACAAATTACTCAAAATAAATAAATTAGAAGGATGGAATTTGATGTAAATACCTGATATTGAGGAGATTGATGTTGAACGTGGAAGATCAAAGTTCTAGTCACTCAACACGCATTCACCAATACCCATTTTGTCTCCTAAAGCCACTACTATGTCATTGTCATGGAGGAAGTGGTAGGCGCGGTCCATTTTGGGGCATAAACATGTTTTACAAAACGCATACACGTCTAGTACTACATACACATACACATTTTAGGACTACATAATGCATATGCATTTTGTTTAAATATCCTACTTGGCCTTTACCATGGCAGGCTTGGGACTAGGTTTGGCAAGGTCAATATTGCTTGGGATCAATTATCTTTTATAGAACTTGAATGAGTTTCTTGAATCTACCATTGCATCTAAAATGTCCCTCAACTTTGTGCACTGACCCTTTGAAGTTAGGGATTTCTTGAAATGGTATATGGTTTTGAATCCCAAACTCCCATATTTTTTCGAATAGCCAATCTTTCCCATTTGACTAACGGAATATACTAATTTTTCTTTCTTCCATGTCCATATGGATCTAATTTTGTTTAAGATGTCTATGGGATATAAGCTACAGGATTCCAATATACAAAGATTGCTCATAACATTTATTTGACAATAGTTAATCTCCCTTGCATGACAACCATGTAGTACACCATGGGGATTCCATTCTTTCAATTTCCTTGCACAATCAATACTACTATTTAGCTCCATAGTCATTTAAATTTAATTTAAAACCCAAATATTTTAAACCCCTATTTAAATCACTAACCTAGAAGGCAAGTAGAATTGTCATAACTCTCTCTTGTGATATGATAGTCATGTTGAATAAGATATATTATTTGAAGTATATTGTTGTGGTAATATTGGTAAATGGATTATTGATTAAATTCATCCCTATAAGTGATTACAGCCATAAAAAACAACATATGTAAGGGGTTCTTTCTACATGCATTTATGTGAACACTTCCATCAAAATGAAGGGTAGCAAAGTAGTGGGGAGGAAAATATGTTTCTCTTCATATCCTTTGCATATGGAACACCTATGAGGATACAATCAAACAAGAGAGGGGACCAACAAGATCCATCAATAAATACAAATACCTTTATAGAAACAACAACACCATATTTAATAAAGATCGCAAAAACAATGGGGAAAACACATAAACAACATCATACACTGGTATTATATTCCTAAAACCAAAATAATCAGGTAAATGAAAACACAAATAACTATAAAACCACATAGTATGTCCACCAACCCTTTATCATAATTTTAAGTATTGGAAACAAATATCTCATGTATTGGAAATCGATATCTCAAGTATTGAAAACCGTCAATTTAAGTATTGGAAACCAACAATTTAAGTATAAATTCTCATTTAATTAAATTTGGACATATTCCAGTCCAAGCCCCTTTGATAACAGTTCAATAAAACCCTTTCTAAATTCCAAAAACAATCTTTATAAAATTCAAAAAGTGCCAATGTCAGGTTTGAAAACTACATTTTTGGGTTTGAAATTGGCAATTTTTAAACTGCATTTTTCACTTTTTGCTCTCAATATTGACACTTTCGGAAGTGATTTTGGAAGTTTTTGCACCCAATATTGGCACGTTTTGAATTAGGTTTTGCACTTTAGAAAACCGATACTGGCATTTTTAGAATCTAATTTTTGTAATTTTAGAAACCCCAATCTGTGAATTTTCAATTCGATTTGCCAACATACTAATCATAACTTTAAATGTTGGTAACAAATCACTAAAAAGACCCTTCAAAGAATAAAACAAAACTAGATAACAATGCCACACATAGAGAATACTATGAAGATAAAAAATGGAAGCACATTATTCAACAAACAAATTTCATTTTTTTCACAGTATATCTTACATTGTTAACACTGTTAAGGCGTAGCAAAAAAGGTCACAATTGATCTAACAAGTATGTGTCATTCTCATCATCAAAATTATAGCTCTTTTCAATTGAATAGTTCCCTTCATCATTACAAACATGTTTTTCTTCTGAATCGTCCATAATCATCGTGTTACTAGCATCATAAGCATAGTTTAACATCTTCCATACATTATCTAAAGGTTTGAGATATACATATGGATTTCCACATCCAACATGGCCCTTTCATGATTTGGGGTCACAATGATCTTGTGTTAGTATTAATTTGAATTTCTATTTTTTTAATTCAGCTTTGCCTAAAAGTCCTGGCAAAAACTCATTTACATTTATGGTTTTCATAGAGGTCCATAAAACAACCTCAAAAATAGTAAGACATGGTTTAAGAAAATCCTTTAACCTTGGGAATATCAAATAAACCTTTGTTCTTGCAATGATTTTTGCATTTCTATACACTAACTTGTTTGATAATGTAGTCTTATGAATAGCATGTAACACTACTCCATTTAAATTGAATATTATCAATTGTTTATCTAATAAACTTGTATCTGGATGCAAAAAAACATAAAACACACTATGATTAATGAACACATTTTCAACATGCAAAATAAAGAATATATATACTACCAATTTGAAGGGTATTTTCTAAAAATGTTAGCTCTTAAATAGTTTCAGTCATATTTGTATAAAAAATAAAATTTAATAAATGCAATTTCATGTAAATAAACATAATTTCAACTAAATCAACCATGGAATATCGTGAACATGTTGTATGACCATTATATGATAACTCTATAGTGAAGGAAGGTTCAAAGGAGACATCAAAAACATTTTTTGTTTTCAGGAAAACATAATATTGGAGGAACATGTTTAGGTGTGTGCATTATAGTAATATACATGCAAAGACCATATTATACAGAATAACAAAATAAGAATCAACCGATCTTGTCTTAGAATCTATCTCTTTGGTGGATCCATCGTTGTAACAGAGCTACAAAATATCCACAATTATAAAAAGAGTCGTCCACACCACCATGATAGATGTGTTGGCTAGCCCACGTTGTTGATTTTCTCTAGGAGAATACTATGAAGGCAAAGTGATATCTGACACTACCACGTCAAGCATACACTAAAAGAAGGATTGACTGACACTTTTGAAACATATCTAGTTTCCTATATGATAAAATATTGGAGGAGGATGGATCGATGTATACACAAGCATGGTTGGAGACAATGTATACTTAATGACAAAGTACACCATATATGTTTTCCTTAGGGAGTGTCAGTCGATCCTTCTCTTATATTTTGTTTTACTTATGATCACTTAACAAGAATGGAAAATATCGACCGATCCTTCTTTCCTTTTATGGTGTCTTGATATCCACTTAATGAAAAAGGAAAATATTGGTCGATCCTTTCCTCGGATACACCTACCCTTCCATCTGACATGATTGCATCAACCTTATGGTGAAAGAAGAATCGACTGATACTCCTAAAACATTATGGTTTCCTGAACAATACAACATTGGAGGAGGACAACTCTATGTATACATAAGTGTGCTTGGAGACAACGTATACTTGATGAAAAATGAAACAATATATGTTTTCCCTGGGGACTGTTGGTCGATCCTTCTTTTATTTCATGGTTTCCTGATAATCACTTAATGACAAAGGAAAAGATCGATCAATCCTTATTTCCTTTTTTGGTTTTCTAGTATCCACTTAATGACTAAGGAAAAGATCAGCCGATCCTTTCACTGGATACACCTTACACAATTGTATGCAGGGAAAATTTTAAGAAACCCCCCTAAATTTCTATGTATAATAAATGGGAGAATCCCCATGATATATAGGTAAATATAAAGGCTATTTTATCAGTGTTATATTTTATGTATATATGATTTTTTGGCGAATCTCTCATTGAATTATATAATCTTGTAAGATATTGGAAAATATTTCACTAAATTATAAAACCTTGTAAAATCTTGGCGAATCTTTCACTAAATTATAAAACCTTCTGAAATCTTGGTGAATATTTTAGCAAGTTTCTCCTTGGAAAGTCATGGCCCTCTTCATTACCAAATACATGGCTATAAATGAAGTTCCATTACCCTGGCATGATGCCACAAAAGCAATATTGTTTCTTCGTCGATTGCAAGCTCCACAATCCCCATGTTTCTTAGGGAAACTATGGATTTGAGGTGATGGGATTTAGAACTCTCCTATATCCAAATGGGTTTCTATAAGACCAGATAGTAAATATCAACTACCCTTCTCATGTGGACATTAAGCAACTTGAAAAATGAGATTCAACCCATAAAATCTAGATGAATGTAACTCTAACTTCAATTTCCATGATTGATAGAAGGTGAAAGAGAGCCCCTAGAAACTACCATTTATGGAAATCAGGGGCGAATGTGAACTTCGAAGTGATTTCTATGGGCAAATAGATATTTAAATCCATTTTTAAAGGGGCGAAAATATTTTATCTTGGCTCCCATTTTTAAATTCGATGGGGCTAACCTCCTATTCATTAAAAATAAACAAATAAAATGTGGGCTAATCATACCTAACGGGTGTTTAATAAAAAATAGCCCATTAAAAATTTGAAACCCATACATTTAGCCCATGGGATAATATTAGCCCCTAAAATTTTCCATGATTGTATGACATTGCCACATTAGCCTTACGGTTAAGGAAGGATTGACTGACACTGCCACGTCAACCTTACAGTCAAGGAAGGATCGAAAAAAAAATTAAGAGAGAAAAAGAGGGCCACGACATTCATATTCATTTATGAATATTTTCCAATAGAATCTCTACAAAATAATTGCCAATATGAATTCCTCTTAGAGAAATAGGCTATTTCAAAAAGAAAATATCTCAAGTCCAAGTTCGGGAGAGGGAGATATCACAGTTTAAAATTTGCACATTTTTTAGGGGTGATTCCATGAAGGTGGTTCACCATTTTTGGAGGATGGAAGCTAAAAAAATTGTTTTTTGAACCCTCAATCGAGGTATTTTCAATCCCTCAATCGAGGTTTCAAAAGCTCGATTGAGGGTTTTAAAAGCTTGATCGATGGTTTTAAAATACCTCGATCGAGCTTTTGAAAATACCTCGATTGAGGGTTTTAAAACCCTCGATCGAGCTTTTGAAAAGCTCGCAAAAGCTCAATCTATCTTTTGAAAAACATAAAAAGGCTCATTTTAGGCCCTCAATCAAGGGTTTTAAAATACCTCAATTGAGGTCTTGTTAAACCCTCGATTGGGGTGTTGTTAAACCCTCGATTGAGGTATTTAGCTCGATCGAGGGCTTAAAAAACAGGCCGAGAGCCCTTTTCACTACAGAATGAAAGTGTTGTCTGCCTTCCACAGAGTTAAACCATGTCATTAAATGCTCATTAATGAGTGAACTTGATACCATTGGATTCGTCAACGAATCCTCTATCCAGATATATAAAATTTATGAATTTTTATTTTCATATGTATTTTGTTTTTAAATTTCTACTAAAACTTGGCCTAAAAAACCCTATCAACAACTTCAATTGAGCTCAAAGATAAATCCCCAAAATTCAAAATACACATCCAAAATTTTTGAAAAAATATACAAGCCCTAGATAAACGCATCCTCTTTAAAATGGTATTTTTAGTTTTGCAAATTATGTAAAAAATCAAAAGATTTCGTGCACGCGCACACATGTGTGCAAAATGCGACTTAAATATTCATTGGTAATTTTCAAAAAATAATAATAAATATATTTTTTCGAGAAAAATATGTAAGCCCTAGTGCATTCTGTCTAGATCATGTTCACATATTTCATTTTTTAAAATTATTACTTTAAGATTAAATTATTGTGCATGCACACAAACTACTTGTTAATTGCTCTTCAAATTTTTAAGTACACACGTTTCATTTAATGAAAATTCGACATGATATATGACATTGGTATAATTCGAAAAAAATATCATTGGAAAGCCAACATAATTCTCTACATTTCGTTTTTCAACCGCATGTCAAAATTCATGTGGCAAGTATGAGTTTCGAGGGATTCAATTTAATACATAGGTAAAATTTTTGTTTTTCACCATCATATTTGGCCAAAAAGAGTTACCCATCTTCATGGAATCACCCAATATATATATATATATATATATATATATATATATATATATATATATATATGGAATGTGCACATAAGTCTCAAGAAGCTTGTGCAATTTCATTAGCAACAAACTGTTTTAGCATATGTAGATTTAAGGTTGAAAAATAGGGAAAGGAAAAATGGATGTGTTTTGTTAGTTGCATGCCCAAACCACAAGTTTGACAATTCCAACCTAAAACCAAAGAGAAAAACTCATCCACCACGTAGATGGAAAGATTCATTCTTGCCATTTTTTTTTAAAATTAGAAATGTGCACATGTTTTTATACAAAAAAATAATTCACCCGTTATTAACACATGCGCATTAATACTGTGCACACATTATTGTTCCTATCTTTTAATTTCTAAATGAAGGTAAACCATAATAATTAGGAGTAATATTAAATGGGATATTAAATTCTTAAAGTAAAAGTGGCATTCTCCTTATATTTCATTTTCTATTATTTTACTTAAATTTTTAATATTACCATTAAGTGTTTCATGATGTTTGAGAGTGGTTCCAACCTCATCGGAATTTATATGCAAAAAGTAGAATTTTAGACCCCATTCAAAATTCAATAGACTTAATAGCTTTCAAGATTCAGGATTACAATGTTTCCATTGGATTATTTCATGTATGAGGGTATGATATTGGAATTTAATCAAGCACATCAACCCCTCTATGTACCTTGATGTTGGTGGGTTTGGTTGTTTAAATCCTCTGTCACAACCTTAGTAAAAATGTACCCTTCACTCAACAAATTTACTTAAAGGAAAGGGATGTTTTTTCTACCTTTTTAAAAACTTAGATTAGTTAGTTTGATCAAAATTGTAGGGTGACAACTAATGTCCATGGAGGATCAAATTTTAGATTCATGATAGAGGCAAGGGCTAGATCCTAGAGGTGGGGAGAAGATTGTGCTTTTGACAAAGATGATCCCAATATAAGAAATGATTTTGATTATATGTAGTTATTTGTTATGGCATGAATTTTATGGATAGATATCGGGTCTTTTTTTATGTATAGATCAATCCAAATGACCCAATATATACCCCCCCATGTTACCTCCTCTATATCCCTTCCGACATATCTCTCTCTCTTTCTCTCTCTCTCTCATCCCCTCTTTCTATCCCTTTGTCCCCAACACCCCACCTCTCCACCACCCTCTCTCTCTAAAAACACCTCTCTCTCTAACCTATATCCTACTCCCCCAAACACTAACCCCCAAAAATCTCTCTCTCTCTCTCTCTCTCTCCACACCAGCCCTAATACCCCACCTATCTCTATACCACTATTCCCACCACCCTCTCTCTCCCTACATCTTTCTCTCTCTCCCTGTACTCCCTTCTCTCTAATCTCTCTCCTCTTCCACAAATCCATAACATCCTTGATCTCTATATCTATATCTCTCCCACAACCCCCTCCCCCTACCCTTAGTCACCCCCACCCTCCCCCCCCCCCTCTCTCTCTCTATCCCAAAAACACCCACTCCTCATCCTGCTAGCCCTACCCCCCTCTCTCTCCTACTCCCCTTCTCTTAACCCCCCTCACTCTATCTCTCCTTATCCCCCTACCACTCCTACACCCCCTACTCCTAGCCCCCCCCGCTCTCTCTCTCTCTCTCTCTCTCTCTCTAACCCTAACCCTAACCCCCCTGTCTTTATCCCAATCGCCCTGCCCCCTACCGCCTCTCTCTCTCTCTCTCTCTCTCTCTCCTCCTACCCCTACCCCCCACTTTATCTCTTTATCTCTTCTAGTACCCCTACCCCTAACCCCCCATCTTTGTATCTCCTAATCCCATCTCCCCTAACATTAACCATGCCCCCACAATCTCTCTCTCTCTCTCTACCCCCACACCCGACACCTCACCCTTTTAACCCTATCCCCCACTCTATATATTTCTCTCTCCTACTACCCATACCACTACACTCCCAATATATCTCTTTCTCTCTCCAACTAGCCTACCTCTAACCGTCCCTCTCTTCTCCCTAGCACTACCCTCCTCCTCCTCTCTCTCCCCCCTCCTCCCACTAATCCTTACTAACACATTCTTCTCTCTCTCTCTCTCTCTCTCTCTCTCTCTCTCTCTCTCTCTCTCTCTCTCTACTAACCCTCCTCATACACCCATACCACTAACCAATACCCTCTATTTATCTCCCCTCCCCCCAACCCTTGCAAACCCTCTCTCCCCTATCCTTCTCTGCCAACCCCCTCTCTCTTAATCCCCTAACCCCCCATGACTAAAATCCCAATGTTAATGTTCAACAAGGAACACATGCATGTTTTTCCTACATAAAAAAAAACACCAATTTGCATCCCAACATTGTCTCCTCAAAACATGCAGGCTATTGTTCTCATGTGCAAAAACCATGACAAATATTCTTTTGTAGGATCTCTTTGTTTCTTATACCATATATATTCACTATTTTTGCATATTTTTGTTATATTAGAACCTCTTGGAGATACTTTTCCTCATTCCAACCTTTTGGAGATGGATAACAAAATAAATAGAGCCAAAAATTCTAGAAGAATGGAGCTTCCCCTTGGAAAAGTCCATAAAATAAGCAAGAAGGAAAAGTTGGGTATGGAAAAAATTAGTCATCCACAAAGAATCCCCTCAAATCCAATGGAGGCCATTCATGTTCCATCAACAAGCAATTATCCAATTGAAGAAGAAGGTATTCAAAATTTGCTAGATGTTGGGTATTCACCTGGGGATATTTGACAAGTTACTCCTCATGTGCAAGTTGAATTTGAACAATGAGATCTTGAACATATAGACCACACACATGTCTAATGCACTCCCAATATCGATTCTCAAGTCAATGTAGTGTTACAATCTACCAATGAATGGATTCACACACCTTGTCCACATTCCTTACCTCGACTAACTAGTGCACGTGGAAGAAATTCTAGACATATTCAAGTGAATGAAAGTCCTCTAGCATCCCTTGAAGGTAAGTTACCAAAATGAAGTATGCATCCAAATGTCAATTATTGTTGGATTTGTTAAAACAATGTTGTTTAGTTGTTGTTAGGATAATTTTAGGCATAAAGATAGTTAAAGGTTCAGATGCTAGTAATCACGTTGTTATAAATCTTGAAGTGACTTTTAATACAATTGGAAAGTCTACTCGTTCAAAAGTTCGTAATGTTTTCCATCATGTGTTATCAGAATCAATTGTAAACAAATACACAAGCCATTGTTGATTGTTATCATGCACATCTAACATTTTTAAAGTAAATACAAAAACTCTTCAAAAGTACTCTATTATAAGAGATAAACTTGACAAAAAACATATTCTTGGGCCTTCGTTGGAATGTTGTCTCATTCAGACATGAAATTATTTGATGTTGTCAAGGAACTAGTACAAAAGTTTTGACATGACAATACTAGGCCTTCATCCAATCAAAGATATGTGCTAAAGTTGAGAAAAGGTACTAATGATCATGAGCCGCAAATTAAGCACTTCCTTGACATGACACAAATAGATCTCTATGATATATTCACGATTGAACATGTAGATTTGAACCTAAGCCAAACACCATTTCAGAAATGTAAACCTTGGTATGTTAGAATATGGACATACCACAACACATGTTGTAAATACCATGCTTAATTTGATTATTTTTACGAAAAATATGTACACATTCGTCATGCCAAAAGTTTAGTCTTTCGTGTGCAGCATGACATGTAAGAAATAACATATCTTCTTTATTCTCAAAGGTATTATTCACATTAGCATTCTATTTTTCTTGATCAGACTTTTTCTTTCTTCGTTCATGAGAATAATGGCCAAATTTATTGCAATAATAACACTTAACAATAGATTTATCTCACCTTTTTTTGTCGTAGTTCCTTCCTTCATGGTTATGATCGTGATCTTGATCTTCCTTGCCATTACTTCAGCCACGTCTGCCTCTTCCTCTTGATCCTCCTCTGCCTCTACCTCTTCCTCTACCTTTTGAGAATGATACTTGTGCTTTGAAAGCACTCTCTAGAGAGGACTCTTCATTCCTGTTGATTTTGGATTCATATGATAGTAGCGATTCGGTCAACTCGTCTATAGTGAGTACTCAGATTCTTTGCTTCTTCAATCACTGCAACTTTCAGATCAAATTTGTGGGGTAGGGATCTCATAACCCTTTCAACCACCCTTTGATCTTCAATCTTTTCACCATAGCTATTCAGCTGATTAAAAATCCCCATGACTTGGGTCATGAAAGACTCTATTGAGTCTGATTCTTTCATCTTCAGATCTTCAAAATCTCTTCTTAGGTTTTGGAGTTTAGCTATTTGTACCTTACCAGCACCCTTAAAACTGGTCGCCATATTTTCCCATGCTGCTTTGGCATGTAATGAAGCTAATATATTTGGAAATATGCTGTTATCCAAAGCGTACATTATGTGATGCAGTGCCTTTGCATCCTTTTTCCTGTGAATTCACAGGATGTCATTTTCTTTGTTTGATAGGGTTTGATAAGTTGTGTCATCTGCTAGTTCGGAATAGCAATTCATGACATATTCCCACACATCTTCTAATCTAAGATAAACCACAATCCTCGTGGCCCATACATCATAGTCATTTTTCCCTATAAGAGGAGAAATCTGAACTAATTGTTGCTGCTAGAAGCCATAGATGCTGTAGAGTCTTTCACTAGATTTAAAAAAAAAACAATCTCTTTTTTTTAATGTCTCCTCTTCACTTCCTTAAAATATAAAAATAATCTCTTCTTCTTTTAAAATTCCACCCTTTTTTTTAACTTAAAAAAAATCTTACTTGAAGTTAATAATTTCCTTGAAAAACAAAACCCAACTCAATGAAAAAATCTTCTCGTGGAATTATTTTCGTGGGTCTTCTCAAATTTTCACGCTTTTTCCTATAGTGAGGTTGCGAAAATTTCCAAATATTTTTATTTTGAACGTTTTCCCTAAATTATCGTGCCTCCATGCAGGGGAGGGGTGCAAAAATTTATGCAAATATTTTTTTGCAAATTTATTCAAAGCTACAACTTCACTTGCACTTGGCTTCTCCGACACTCTAACACTCTTCTTCCTCGCTCCGACCAATCGATCTTCTTCCAACGCATTGATACGAAACTGAAGGTTGGAGGCAGAAATAAACACAAAGATTATGCAGAATGAGCTATGGCTCTTCAATCTTTATTGATAAACGGAATATCAACTAATACATTACAAACCAAATCTAAATGTGTATTTAAATACTTATGGAAACCCTAAAAAGTCTAACCTATATTTTGCTTGCATGCAAAGCATGTCGTTGCATGTTTTATTAACTGAACTTTTAAATAAGAACTAAAGAAAAAGCTACAGCTAACAAAAGTAATTACTATTATGGGCTAAAGCTAAAGATGACTACTGCTGCTTTTACAATGCCTAAATTATCTCTATGGGTTTCAAAAATTTCTTTTACCAATGGCTTTGTGATTATGTACCAGCCAATTGGTCAATCAATTTACAATGCTCAACATGAACTTCACCATTGTTCACAAGTTCTCTTATGAAGTGATATATGGTATTAATGTGCTAGCTTTTCTGGTGAAAAACATGGTTCTTGGATAGAGCAATTGCTGAATTGTTGTCATAGTAGATTGTTGTTGGTCCTTCTTGTTTCTATTGAAGAACTTCTAAGAAGATGCGTAACCAAATTGATTGACATGCTGTTGATGTTGCTGCTACATACTCTGCTTCTGCTGTTGAAAGTGTCACAATGGGATACTTCTTGGATGCCCATGAAATCACCCCTGATCCAAGATAAAAAACATGACCGGAAGTGTTCTTCCTATCATCCAAACTTCCTGCAAAATCACTTTCAGTGAAACCTATCAAAACATCATACTCAGTGCTTGAGTATAAACTTACATAGCTTGAAGTCCCTGCAACATATCATAAGATCCTTTTTCCAACTTTCCAATGCGAGTCTTTGGGAGACTCCATGAACCTGGAAATCAAGCTTAAGACATACATAATATCTGGTCTTGTAGCTGTGAGATACATGAGACTTCCTACAAGTCTCTTAAACAATGTTGGATCTACTTTGGGACTTTCATCTTCTTTGATAACTTTGTACCTATTGCCACTGGTGTAGGTATTGGTTTGCAATTAAGCATTCTGAATCACTTAAGAACTTCATTAGAATATTTAATTTCAGAAATAAATATACCTTTTTATGATTGTTCTACTTCTAAGCCAAGAAAGAACTTCATTAATCCAAGGTCTATCATCTCAAAATATTTCTTCATAGCTTCCTTGAACTCATCTCCTAACAGGTCACCTGTAAAAATCATATCATCAACATATAAACAAACCATCAAATTATGTCCTTGTTGATTAAACTTTGTGTAAAGTGTTGGTTCACTAATGCTTCTGCTAAAACCATTTTTGACCAGATAAGAATCAATTCTGCTATACCAAGCTCTTGGAGCTTGCTTGAGCCCATAGAGAGCTTTCTTCAACTTGTAAAATTTCTCGTCATGTTCTTTGATTTCATACCCGTGTGGAGGCTCCACACAAATTTCTTCTTCAAGAATTCCATTCAAGAATGCCGAATTGACATCCATCTGATACACTTTCCATCTGTTCTGGGCTGCTATTGTAACATCCCAAAAAAGTCGCTAAAATTTAAAAATTTTCAAGTAACAATAAATGCTTGTGTTTGCTATGTGGAAATAAAAAGTATTAACATAAACACAACTGAACACTAAACAAATTGGCTTAATGATAACAACTTCTATAACCTGTCGTTGTTGATAAAAAAATTAGATTACTTAGGAATCGTAAAAAAAATTGTAACAATTGTTAACTTAATAACTGTCTTAAAATGTCGTAACATCCATATCGTCAAACAAATGTCAGGATGTTAATATTTCAAATGTTTCCAATATGTACTTTGTTTTCCGATTACATATCGTCACTTTGGTTTTAGTTATAAATTTGATTCTATAGACTAACTGCTTGTCTTAATGTAATGAAGGGGCTCTTAAGCACGCCCTGAGGCTTACTTAGCTATTGATAGCTAATGCTCTACAAATTCTACGCACATATTACAGGTAAGAGGCTCAATTCAACTACAACATCACATTGTTAAACGTTGCACCGTAGTTCACCTTTATGTTAATTATGAGTATGAGAAGATTCTTATCCTATAATCAGGTACAACTGATCCTAGCTAGAGTATCATTCTCAGAATTAATTATCCATCCTTGGCATGTGTTTTTCTGCTTACCTTTAATATCTGAATCTAAATAATAAAATTACAATACTTCTTTTATGGGTTTTAACATTATTCTCATATGTTAGGTATAAGTGAGTTGTATGCAAATTAATGGTTGGTTTAGAACCAACAATGGGTTGCTATTGTCACTATCATAACCTATGCCTTTGCACTGTCCAAGGGCATCCATTTAATTACCCATTCTAATTTCTATAATGTAGATGTTTATATCATACTCATAAGAATAGTATGTGCTTGAAGAGTTTATCCATGTTAGCAAGGGATAAAGTCTAAACACAAAATAAAGCATGCTCCATATGTTTATAACATTGAACTAATGTGCATATGTATTATATTGTATTTCGTTTGTACTCATCGTGATGGTAATATCGAAGCGTGTTGCAAGGAATACATTATACGAATGGTGGCCATAGGTTTCACCTATATGAAAACACCCTTTAAGTATATCATTATAATGAAATATCTTTGCAAAGGTATGAGCTATAGACTTGACTTTGCAAGCTTGATACATATATTAAAGGCTTATGTTTCGATACTAAACTCTTAATGGAAAAATGCGTTGGCAGGTACATGAACAGTGGCAAAAGTATTTATGGTTCCTTACTTTTTAATTTTAATGGATTTCCTTCTGGCGTCCTTCGTGGCAGTGCATCACGTGCTAAACCTTGGAAGCAGGATGGTAACCTTACTACGTAATATATTAACACAGAGCTGTGCATGAGAAATACATCAGGTGGAGTTATGTGTTGGAAAGCATCAGGTGTTGAAAAATGTGGTCTTAAATGCTATTTAAAAGATTTGGTGATCGTATTGTTGGCGTGCCCTTGTGGCTAGATCTAAATCGTTGATCTGTTGATGTCTTGGGTTTTGGAATAAACCCTAACCTAGCTTCGATAATCCCATCACCTTTGTGTATCAATTAATTTGAGAATTTGAAGGGTGAGGCCGATCGAATCTGCAATTTTTCTGGGGTTTGGGAGCATGGCTCCAGTTTCTCCTGGGGTTTCGATGCCGAGACCCTGCACCTGCAAATTTTTATAGCTTGAGATCTCTACAGAGTTTACAAGTTAGATTTTTGAGACACACAGTTATTTGAATACAGTGCTACGATTTCCTCTCTCTGGTTTGGGGTGAATAATTGTGTTTCAGTGATTTGGCTGGAGTATTCGAATCTAGCCCCAGCTTTACAGGTAACAATTGGTAACAACACCGCTTCAATAAAATCAATGTTTTAGCATCGTAATTTTCTTTATAAAGTGCTAACTTCCACCGTTGTGGAATTTCTTGCAAGGTGGAACTGTTGTCTCTTGACCGAGCTTTCATGGGAGGATACCCTGCTGCATTTTCCATTGTAAGCCTCAGTGGTTCCTCCTTGGATCTCCACGCTGTTCTGTAATGAAGAAATGGTGAAGGATGGAGCATTGCTGCTAGTTTGTAATATTTTTGTGTTTACAGTTCGGAAAGCTCTAATTAGAGTTTATTTTGGCAATGATGCATATTAATATGCCAAAGGGAAAGATTTGACTGGGAGGCCTTCCCTCCCAAGTTGTAAATCTCTCGTTGGTTTCCAACGATTTTCCCTTGCTCTGTTAAATGTATACAAAATTATCTTATGTTTAGGGAAAGATTCTTCATTACAAAAATGAGTATGGTTTTGGTTCGAATCTTATCGCTTCAAGTGTTTAGGGCATGATCCAATTTTAATGGTATAATACAGTAATGTTTTGTTTTAAAACTACTTGTACATGGATGGCCGTGAGTCGGGGTTTTTCAAAAAACATTGCTATAATGATTACTGCATTTTCTTTTAGATGTGGTTTAAGGTTTCCGAGGATCGAACCCTCAAACCTGTCCTGTAAATAAAAAAATGTATATAAAAAAACATACTTGGGGTTTTTGTTTAAGTTTGCTTGTAAAAGAAAAAATGGCCATGCGTCTGAGTTTTGTATTAAACTGCTAAATGTGGAACAACAAGATGTCTGCGTTTTTAATCGTTGTTTTCTTAATAAGACTATAAGTCTGGGATTACAAACCCTAGACCTTCGAAAGAGAACTATTATCGTTTTTGTAATATTTATAGTTTATTTTTTCATAGTTTATCCATTTAATATTGTAAGTGATGATAATCATATTCTAGTACTGTATAGGGAAATATAGTTCGACCTATTTACAATTATTTAAATTTTCAAGATTATTTATGAAAAACTAAGATTCGGGTTTGCAAAGTCATTATTATAATTATGATAATATTATCTGTTGATGTTTTCAGAAATGAATCGATGATTAAAGTGTTACTAATATATATAATTAGTAAGTTAGTATCTAAATTAAATTTATGTATATGTATACAAAAATATTTAATTCTAATAAGTGTATTTGTTGTGGTTTAGCATTCAATATGTAAATACTTAGTATATTTAAACTATTGTAAATGAAAATCAAGGATTTACTGCTAATCCTAAGCATGATAAAACTTATGAATCATAGTCAATTTCTGTAATAGTTACCTAAATGACAGTATAATTGAAAAGAAAGGAAATAAAATAGATTTGTATAAACCTTCAGTATTTCAAATCCATTTACAACATTATCAGTCAAATCTATTTTAAACCTGTCTCCCCTGTACTCGAGTATGGCATTTTAAACAATGTGTGAAAAAATGTAGGGAAGAAATTTATTTCTATTAATCTTTAAATAAATCTTAACTAATCATTTATCAAATAAATCTAGCAGTTGTTAAATCTTTCAGAATAGATAAATTGCAGAAAGAAACATTTGTTGACAGCCTAGAATATCTAATGATGGAATGGAAAACTGATAGCATAATAACATCATATCTGTACCAATAATCTTGACAGAAGTAAAATAACATAACACAAGATAAACCTGGTAACTTGTAGAAGAAACTGACAGCCAAAGGAGCTCGTTCCACCCAACCTACGCCTGAAGAAAACCAAGTTACTTTCCTTAGGACCCCCGATCCTGTTCACTGAACCACCAGGACGAAGACGCTGTGTGAAGTAATGGAATAAATTCCTTTGCAACTCAGCAGCAACACTTAGTAGTATTACTTCCTGCTTTTAGAAATATTGAACTTAGCAATGTGGCTCCAATAGTTGAGAATGCAGTCTTAATTCACTCAATCACTTCTACCTTCCCCCTCATCAAATCTCTTGTGCTAAAAAATTATCACAAGGTAAGAATGAACAACCTCCTGCTGAATTCGATGGGCAGATAAGTAGCATGCGTAGGTATTTTGGTCAGTTGATTTCAGTAAATGAGCCACCTTCTTAGTTCCACTTTCTTGGGGAACATGACCATAAAAGTAAGGAAGTTACCCCCTCCAATAGTTAGAGTGAATTGAGGATGCTTCCAAGTGTTAGATTGCTCTCCAAGACAGTCCATTCCTCCTAGTGGGACAATGAACACTCATTCAACAGTCTCCTTTGGATGTTTGTCTCCACTTTTATTTATTTATAATAAATTATTCAAAGTAATTAATTATAGTCATCCATCACCCCACTTGGTCAATAGTCATCAAACTTTACAATAAAAATAAAAAATAATGTTTTCTGCATAACAAAAAAATGTCTAGAGTTTGGGTATGTGACAAACACCCCCTCTTAAGTTCAACATCGTCCTCGATGTTACTTTATTCATCATCCTCTTGTTCTTCCTAGAACAACATTGGATATGCCACCCGCATAATACTTTCCATTTCCTGAGTCGCTTTGTCTGGACTAAGGTGCTTCCACTGCACATTAACTTGTCCAACGGTACGATTACGAAGCAAAATTTCCCTCTTGTTGAGGATACCATCTGGTTCCACCAAAAAATATCCTTCTGGTTCCACCTATACATCATTCCAATTAATCACATGAGTAGCATCATGCACATACATTTTCAAAAGAGAGATGTGAAATACATTATGTACTTTAAGATTCGGTGGCAATGCCAACTAATATGCCACTGGTCCTACCCTGGACAAGATTTGAAAAGGTCCACAATACCTTGGTGCTAATTTAGCACAACTTCCCAATCTTAGGGAAATTTTCTTAGGTTTTACCTTGAGGAACACATGTTCACCAACCTGAAACTCTTTCTGAGTTCTTTTGAGATCTGCATGATTTTTATTCCTATCTTGTGCAATTTTCAAATTGCCTTGAACTTGTTTCACGGTTAGTTCCATTTCTTTTAACAAATCAGGTCCTAGCATTAACCTGTCAACTGGATTACTCCAAGAAATAAGAGTATTACATTTTTTTCCATACAAAATTTCAAAGGGACTAAGCTTTGTTGAAGCTTGGTAATGATTATTATAAGCAAACTCAGCAAGATGCAAATATTCCTCCCATGGCTGGTCTCTAACATACATTCTTAACACGTCTTCAAGAATTTGATTAACTCGTTTAGTCTACCCATCTGTTTGTGGGTGAAATGATGTACTGAAATTTAAAGTAGTATCTAAACCATTAAATAAAGATTTCCAGAAATTTCTTGTAAACTTTGAGTCTCTATCAGAAATTATAACTTTCGGAATACCATGCAAACGAAAAATCTGCTTCATAAAAATTTCAACAATGTTAGGAGCCTTGTAAGTTGTCTTAACTGATATGAAGTGGGCTTCTTTGTTGAGCTTATCCACAACTACCATTATGGAATCATTTTGTTTCTAATTTTTAGGTAAACCAGTAATAAAATCAATACTAATTATGTCCCACTTTCAATCTGGAATAGGTAGTGGCTGCAATAATCCAGCTGGGTGTCTATGTTCAGCCTTTACTTGCTGACACTCTGTACACTTAGCAATATATTCAGCTACTTCACTTTTCATACATGGCCAAAAATAATATTTTCTCAGCATAGTTATCATCTTTTGGTAACCAAAGTGTGTTGAGTATGGACTTTTATGCAATTCATTTAAAATCAACAATTTAATTTTAGCAACATTAGGCACATAAAGTCTGTTTTTATACAGCAGTAACCCTCTTTCATCAATTCTGAAATCTGTTATAAAATTTTCAGCATTATCTTTAGCAATTTTATTAAGTAATTTCTGATATTTTTCATCCAATTTGATTCTTTCCTTAATCTGATTTTCCAGATCAGTTTTATATGTGTTGATTGCTGAAACAAAATTTAGCCTAGCATTTCTGCTTAAGGCATCAACAACCTTATTTTCCTTTCATTTAATGTGTTGAATCTCAAAATCATACTCGCTAAGGAAAGCTAGACACCTAGCTTGCCTTGCATTTAGATTTGGTTGATCCAACATATATTTTAATCCTTTATTATCAGTCATTAAAATGAATTTTCTTTCAATTAAATGATGTCGTGAAATTTTTAATGCATGTATTACAACAACCAATTCTAAGTCGCAGGTTGCATAGTTATTCTCATGAATCTTTAACTTTCTAGATTCATATGCAATCGCATGACCTTCTTGTGTTAGGACCCCACCAAGTCTGTCATTGCATGCATCCGTGCATATTATGAAATCTTTGTTGGGATCAACAATTTTTAAAATAGGTGTTGTCGTTGTTAATTTTTGAGCATTAATTCAATATACTCTAGGATCTTTACTGAGAGAATAACATGTACAGCATACCAAGTATAACAATGCATATCAATCACACCAAGCAATCACATGAGACAATAGACACATAGAGTTTCACTGGGGAAAACCATAAAGGTGAAAAACCCCACAACTTCCTCAAAGATAGAAAGAGCAATAATACAACCCAAGTACAAGAGATTGTCTTCTACTAGCATCTACTCCTCCTCCTCAACTAGTGCACCACTTTCCGAGTGATGTAGAAGTGAACAATGAGATGAACAAATAGAGATCTCCCGCTCTCTATTTATACTTGTCTCGACTTGCCTAATACACTAGTAGGGTCGACTTCTCTAGAAGAGTCTAATAGCCCATGGTTACATTAATCTGGGCCGACCCCTCACTAGGTGTTATAATAACCCATCACAGCAAGTTACGACACTTGTGACACTTGTCAATACAAATGATGACACTTCCTTATAGAGGAATAATACCATCTCTATAGGAGTACAATATACATAGATAAAATACATTCCAAAGTTACATATACATCCAAAATTCCCTCTTAACGAGGAAGGTATTTCTCGAGACAGATCTGCTAGCACAAGTCTTCTTCTCTGTACCATCGTCACTGGATCATTGTCATCGAATCATCGTCATCGTCGCTGCTGCCGCTATCTCAATCAATCTCTGATCTACTCGTCATAGGAAGTTCTACAGAGCCAGTCCTTTTTTATACTGGATGTAGGACCAAAACCTGTAGGTCTTCATCATCATTGGCCATACTGTGGAATCCTCAGGACTTATTACGTGCATCACAAAACCTATCAAGAGAATCCCAGGCTGTTACGAGCACACAGCTCTACCTGTCGGATCTCCCAGGGACATATTACATGTGACCCCACCACAAAGCCTTGCAAGAGCATCCCAAGCTGTTAAGAGCACACAGCTCTACCTATCGGACCTCCAAAGGACATATTACATGTGGTCACACCACAAAACCTTGCAAGAGCATCCCAAGCTGTTACGAGCACACAACTCTACTTATCGAATCTCCCAGGTCTACTGATATGCTTATCTGCACAACCTTTCCATGGCCACAGAGTATTGTCCTGATACTCACCATATATCATCCTGTTGTACATCAACACATGATCATCTTGATCATCATCATAGCATCATCCTGATGCATATCATCTGGAGAAACATCCTGAAGCTCGTCATCCATGATCATTCTGATCATACTGTGCATCCATTTGATGTATACCAAGTATCTACCTGATACATATCATCATACATGATCTACCTGATCGTACAATGTATCCACATGATACATACACAAATAAATGATCCACCTGATCATAACAAGCATCCAACATGATGCATATACATATACATGATCCAACTGATCATAACAAGCATCCAACATGATGCATATACATTTACATGATCCAACTGATCATAACAAGCATCCAACATGATGCATATACAGAGCAGTAACTAGAGCATCGTCCTGATGCTCATCATCCAGTGCTTACATCCACAGCCATGTGAAGGATCCTCCTCTCACCATGCTTGGAATGGCTCCAGCAAATGTGTCCATCACTTCTTCCTCGAAGTGTCCTCAATATGAAGAAAACCAAGCCTCTCTCTGAAGTACACGAAATTCACTCTGGCTAGTGGTTTCGTCAACACATCTGCAACCTGCTCATCCGTATCAACATATAGGAGCTTCACTACTCCTCTCTACACCATATCCCTGATATAGTGATATTTGATCTCAATGTTCTTCGACCTGTCGTGAAACACCGGGTTCTCAGACAGCTTCACACAACTCTGGTTGTCACAAAATATACCAGTAGCCTCCAATGGAAGATAAAATAACTTAGACAGTAGCTTCCTGAGCCATACTGCCTCACAACTGGCCGAACAAGCTGCAGCATACTTTGCTTCGGTTGTACTCAGTGCTACGTAGGACTGCTTCCTGCTAAACCAAGAGATCACACCTAATCCCATACTGAAGCAACACCCAGAAGTGCTCTTCCTATCTGCAGCACTGCCTTCCCAGTATGAATCAACATAACCCTGCAGGTTAAACTTTTAATTTGCATCATAGTTGAGCCCATAATCAACTATACCCTTCAAGTACCTCAGAATATGCTTTACAACAACCAGGTGAACACTCCTCGGATTTGTCAGGAATTGGCTTAATGTGTTCATCGCAAAGCAAATATCCAGTCTCGTGTTCATTAGGTACATCAAGGACCCAATCATCTGATGATACATAGTGACATCAACTGGCTCAGATGAAGCATAACACAGAAGCTTCAGGTTCGATGCCATAGGTGTGGCCATGGCCTTCCAGTCCATCATCCCGAACCTCTTCAGGATATCTACTGCATACTTCCCTTGTCCAAGGAAGATCCCATCTGCAATTTGCCACACCTCCATGCCTAGAAAATAGTGCATCATCCCCAAGTCCTTCATCTCGAACTCGGAAGCAAGCTTCCTCTTGGTATCAACAATCAAACTATCTTCTCATGTAACAAACAGGTAATCCACATACAGAAGTAGTATCACTGGATTACCTTCCTCAACCTTGTAGTAAAGGTTGGAATATGCTCTACTCTTGGTAAAGCCCAAACTGGATAGAAAACTGTCCATCCTACCATACCAAGTCCTAGGAGCTTGCTTCAAGCCATACAAGGATTTCTTCAACCTACACACATATGACTCTCTTTCATGTGTCTCAAAATCAAGTGGCTGATCCACATATACTTCCTCCTCGACTACACCATTCAAGAAGGTTGTCTTGACATCCATCTGGTGTATCTTCCATTTCATCACTGCAGCCAGAGAAAGTACTGATATGATGGAAGTGTATCTGGCCACAGGAGCAAAAGTCTCTTCATAATCAATCGCTTATTTATGGGAGAAGCCACGAGCTACAAATCTCGCTTTGTATTTCTCTATGGTGCCATCTGCAACATGCTTAATATTATAGATCCATTTAGAAGTCACCACAGACTTCCCTTCAGGTCTTGGGATCACATCCCAAACATCATTCTTCATGATCGACTGGTATTCCTCGACCATGGCATTCTTCCATTACTGCATCCCAGATCCTGGGAACTTCAGATTCTTCAATATATTCAATAGATAGTTTTCTTTGAACAAATGTTGTAGTCCTTCTTTTGTAGGTGATGGTGCACGGTCTTTCCTACAAGACAAGTTCAATTGCATGATTAGAAACATCTTATATATTTCAAAACAAATTCTTACTCATAAAGACATATGTCATACAGTCACGCAATTATCTTAGCCAGTGCTTCAATACAACATTTATCCATATTACGTAACTTTCTAGATGCCTTCCATCTCTACCAAAACATTGTTAAGAGTGTGCACAACTCCCAACATGTCATCAAAGAGGTTTCATTCTAGATAAGTAGCAATGGAGTGTTGTACGGTACCATAGGCCACTTACCCATTACTATATTAGTAGTATCTTGTTCATTAATGCAAATATCCTAATATGCATAATACATATCCTAACTTTAGGAACATAAGTATGTACATAACTAAACAACATCATATAATAAATGACAATTCAAATACTTATCTTTGTTTGTTTTTTGGGTGGATTCCCTCTGAATCTTTGCTTCCTTGCAGTATCTGCTGGAGTCTGAATTTGAAGTAGCTTCTTCTACTCCTTTTTGTTGTGGATTGTAAGGAGTGGTCAACTTCCTCTTAATCCCTGCATAACTTCTTGAAGTCCCTTGAAGTGAATTCTCCGCCATTGTCGGATCTAAAGATCTTGATCTTCTTTTCAGTGTGGTTTTCTATCAAGGCTTTGAATTCCTTGAATTTGCTGAATACTTCATCATTGTTCTTCAAGAAGTAAGTCCAAGTCTTCCCAGAGAAATCATCAATGAAAGAACCATAGTATACATACCCACTCAAAGAACTGGATAACATCGGACTGCATACATCAGAGTGGATAATTCCTTTTTCCTTACTTGCTTGTAAATTCCTTCTTCATGTTCTTTCCTTCTGCACATCCTTTGCAAATACCTTCATGTTTTGTCTGGATTTCAAGAAGACCTTCTACAGCTTTGGTTGCAATTGGTAATGCCCTATAGTGCATGTGTGCAAGCCTTCTATGCCAAAGTTCACTTGGATCTACTGAGTCATGGACCATGGCTTGTTATGGTTGGCCCTTCAATTTGTATAATCCTCCCTCTTGCTCTCCAATCACTGCTGCATCATCTATAGTCTTACCTTTTGGCCACATTAGGACTTGGCCATCTACAAATGCAACCCTCATGCCTTTTGTATCCAATGCAGATATGGAGAGTAGATTCTTCTTGAGACCTGGAACATATAGTATAGCTTTCATCTTCATAGACTTTCCATAGTATAGTTTATAGGAGGCTTCACCACTTCCTTTTATTGGATATTGGTAGTTATCCCCAAGTTTCACCTTGTGGGGTGATTCATGTTTAGATATGTTCATAAAGGATTCCTTGAATCCTGTCATGTGTTTAGAAGCCCCACTGTCTATAAGCCAATCATTACTTCCATGATTAATGGTTCCAGTGAGAGCAGAAATCAAAACATATTCTTCATCACTTGAAGAATCTTCACTATCTTCTCTAGCCCTCTTCTTGGGAGGTTCATCATCCTCAGCAGCATGAGCATGATATCTTCTTTTGTTTTTCTTCTTCTTCTTGTTGAAGTTGTTGTTGTCCTTTTTGTTCTTGGGACAATCTGTAGCAATGTGTCCCTTCTCATTACATGTAAAACATCTTGTCCTTTCTTTATTGTGATGGTGGTGTGAATATTTCTTGAAGTGAGATGGCTCTCTCTTGGGATTTCCTTTCTTGGTGTGTGCTGTGAGAGCTTGATCTTCATTCCCCATCTTTTCTTCTCAGGCTACTAGCCTAGCCTCTTCTTGTGAACATTCTTCCCATAGTCTACCGAAGGAGATTAGTTTTCTCCTTGCACAGATTCCTTGGATGAAGGAATCCCATGACCTAGGTAGGCCATTCAATGTGGTCATAACAACTTCACGATTATCCACCACTTCATCGACAGCTTCAATTTGTTCCTTAATCTGAAAGACCTTAGAGAAATAGGATTGAATGGTCTCTCCATTCTGAAGCTTTACCCCTTTCAATTGATTCTGCAGAGTCATCTTCCGATTTATGTTCTTCCCTTCAAATAGCTTGGTTAGGGAATCAAACATCTCCTTGGGTGTCTTTAGAGATGACACACGTGATATGAGATGGTCTTTTATAGAATCAACAATGATCCTCTTTTCCTTGACCAAGTTCTTCTTATGCAAGGCCTTAGCCTCTTCTTCCTCTGGGATAGGGACCTGAGAACTTATGTAAGTATCGAATTCATTTTCTTCCAGGATTAACCCAATCCTATACTTCCATGCTCAGAAGTTATTAGCCCCTTCAAGGTTATCTTTAAGCTTAGTGTGGTGAGACATCTTAAAGAGTACTTCAAATGGAAATAGAAAAGATTTAGGTCTTACCACTTGATTTGCTGAAAACTGGATCTGGTCTCGGATTAGGGTTTGTCAGAGAAACCCTAAAAATTCAAAATGTGAATTTCAAATTTCTAAAAGGATAGAAAGATGTGCCTTGATGAGCTGATCAGCTTGGTATACTCAGAAATTGAAAACTACAAAGTCTCACCCTTCATAAATGCTTTTCAATCTCCTGGATTCACTAGAGAGGACCCTGAATTAGGGTTTGAGTTTCCCGGAGCTTCACCCAACCAAAAGATATGATCCAAAGCTCTAAAATTTGATTTTTCCAAGGATCTTCCATCTATCTCTTTAGATTTCAGAAATTCCTATTTTTGTGGAAACCCTAAAATTTAGGGGAAAAAAAAAAGAAACCCTAGTTTCTGCCACTGCATAGTGTATTCTTCTCAGGTTATCTCTGATACCATGTTAATTTTTGAGCATTAATTCAATATAGTCTAGGATCTTTACTGAGAGAATAACATGTACAACATATCAAGTATAACAATGCATATCAATCACACCAAGCAATCACATGAGACAATAGATACATAGAGTTTCACTGGGGAAAACCATAAAGGTGAAAAACCCCACAACTTCCTCAGAGATAGAAAGAGCAATGATACAACCCAAGTACAAGAGATAGTCTTCTACTAGCAGCTACTCCTCCTCCTCAACTAGTGCGCCACTTTCCGAGTGATGTAGAAGTGAATAATGAGATGAACAAATAGAGATCTCCCGCTCTCTATTTATACTTGTCCCGACTTGCCTAATACACTAGCAGGGCCGACTTCTCTAGAAGAGTCTAATAACTAATGGTTACATTAATCCGGACCGACCCCTCACTAGGTGGTCTAATAACCCATCATAGCAACTTACGGCACTTGCAACACTTGTCAATACAAATGACGACACTTCCGTATAGAGGAATAATACCATCTCTATAGGAGTACAATATACATAGATGAAATACATTCCGAAGTTACATATACATCAACAGTCGTATATAACTCTTTTAGTTTTTTAAAGCTTTCTTCACATTTTTATCCCATACAAATTTCTTACCTTTCTTTTGTAAAGATGTTATAGGATTTTCTATTCTAGAAAATCCCTCGATAAACTTACGATAGTAACCGGTAATTCCCATAAAAGATCATACACCAGTTACCTCTTTCGGGGCAGGCCATTCATTAATTTCTTTTGTCTTGTCTGGGTATATTGCAATTCCATCCTTGGATATCACATGCCCTAGGTACTGTATTTTATTTTTATAAAAATCACATTTATTGTACTTAGCGTAAAGTTGGCGTTCCCTTAACACTTGTAAAATTATCTTTAAATGTTCATCATGTTCCTCTTTCGTCTTAGAATAAATTAGAATGTCATCAATAAAAACCACTCCAAATTTATCCAAGTACTTATGTAATACGTTGTTCATTAAACACATGAAGACTGCTAGAGCGTTGGTCAACTTGAAAGGCATAACCATGAACTCGTAGTGTCCATAGCGAGTCCTAAAAGCAGTCTTAAATATGTCCTCATCTTTAATTCTGACTTGGTGGTACCCCGACCTTAAATCTATTTTAGAGAATATCATTGCACCGCGTAGTTGATTAAACATATCATCAATGCGGGGAAAATGATATATGTTCTTTATAGTCATCTTATTTAGCTGACGGTATTCTATGCATAAACGCATAGTTCCATATTTCTTTTTAACAAAAATTATAGGTGGTCCCCATGGAGACACAATGGGTCTTATATAATTTTTATCAATCAATTCTTTAAGCTGTGATTTAAGTTCATTAAGCTCCGGAATATTCATTATGTAAGGATCCTTTGAGTTGGGTACCGCTCCTGGTACTAACTCAATGGTGAAATCGAGTTGCCTTTTCGGAGGTAGTCCTGGAATTTCTCTGGGAATACATCAGAAAATTCTTTAAGAATGGGTATATCTTCCAGCTTTAACTTATCTTCATTAGTGGACTGTTTGTTGTTAATTACATTTACCTCAAACATATTACACCCCTTTCGAACAACTTTCTTAACTTGTAATGCAGAAATTTGCATAACAGATATCTTTATAGGAATTCCTTTTCCTATTACAGTTTCAAATGCATCATTTAAACAAGTAAAAGTCTTTTCAAAGCAATTTAATACAACTCTATGCTTTTCTTGCCGATCCATTCCAATCAGAACATTGTAAGAACCTAAAGGTAACACATTCAGTTTAACATGAGTCCTAAACTGATTCATCAGTAATTCACATTCTTTAACATAATCAGTCACTTTTATTTTCTTGCTAGTAGCTAATTGAACCAACCATGATTTATAAAACTTATCTATTTTCATATTGCAAACTTTAACCAAATCCGGTGAAACATAGCTAAGACTTGCTCCGGGATCAATTAAAATAGAAATAGGTTTATCTTTCAGCATACCTTCCACTTCAACCACGGAAGTTTGATGATCAGCTTGTCTGTTCTCCATTGCTGCATTTATCCTAGGCATCTCCCTTGCTAAGTCACCAACAATAGTCTCCTCCTGTATAGTATGTATGTTGTTGACCACCTTCTTCCTGAGTGGGCAGTTTGATGCATAGTGAGGTCCCTGACAATCCCAACATTTAACAGGTTCTTTCTGTTCATTATTTTTAACAAAATTCTTAGGTGGATCACTGTTCCTTGTAGCTGTAAATTTTGACTATGTGTTTCTTGCTGCATTATTTACTGGAAACTTTCTGTTAGAGTAATTACGTGAATTATTATTCCTGAAATTACGATTAGAAGAAAACTGCTTCTTCCTTTGTTCATAGTTGTTAGGCCTTTTCTTTCCAGCTTGGTGTGCCTTCTCTTCTCTTATTATGTTCATAACAAATGTTTGCCTTTCCCATGGCCTCTTCAAGAGTTCGAGGACTATCATATTCAATCATGTTTTTTATGTGAGGGAAAGCAGCTCAGAGACGTTTGTACCTTAGGATTTTCTTCAACGAAATAAGGCACATAACTTAATAAATTCAAAAACTTGTTGCACAACTCTCTCATATCCACGGAACCTAGTTTTAACTGATAAAACTCTTTAGCTCGTTCCTCATAATACTGTTCTGACATAAATTTTCTTTTAAAATATTTCTTAAAATTAATCCAATTTACACTTTTCTCTTTTAAACCTTTAACTCATTTCAGATCTTGCCACCAGATGTCTGCTTTTCTAGTTAAGTTATAAATTGCCATTTTAGTTTTGAAATGACTTGAGTAATTATAAATCTGGAAATACTTATTCATACCGGACAACCATGCTTCAACTGTCTCACTCTTTTCCGTTTCTCCATTAAAAGTTGGTGGTTTGATCTTTTTAAATTCGCAAGAAATTTCTTTGTAGCGCCTGTACTTCTTTTTCTTAGTGTAGGAGTCACTGTCACTACTATCACTAGAATACTTATTCTTTTTCCTGTATGCCCTTGCATCAAATTCAGAAGATGAACTGCTATTATAATTAGTCAATTTTACCTTTTTATCATTACGTTGGTAGGACATAATTTTAGATTCAACATTATTTTCTGTTTTCTTATCTTGATCATCTTTATGAAAATTGTCCAGTAGGATTTGATTCAGCTCCTCTTGAGCTTTCAGAATTTGTTCGTTTTCTTCTTTAACCGTTTTTATCTCAATTTTTAAATCTTTCACTATCCTTAACAATTCAGATGAATTATCATTCAATTCGACAAATAGATTTTCTGCATTAATGTGGCCTTGTTCATTATTATTATGTTCGTTATTAAGGGACCTGTCCTCAGCTGACTCTGTTGGTCCTTCCATACCTGCATACTCAATTTATAAAATGATGAAACTAAAACAAAATAATTTAAATCAATAATTTGTAATTCTGTTATAAATTTTCATTTGCGTGAATGAGCCACTTCAGGCCTAGTATTTGAACTTGCGCTCTGATACCACATGAAAATCCCAAAAAATTCACTAAAATTTAAATTTTTTCAACTAACAATAAATGCTTGTGTTCACTATGCGGAAATAAAAAGTATTAACTTAAACACAACTGAACACTAAACAAAGTGGCTTAATGATAACAACTTCTATAACATATTGTTATTGATAAAAAAATTAGATTACTTAGGAATCGTAACAAAATGGTAACTGCTGTTAACTTAATAACTGTCTTAAAATGTCGTAACATCCATATTGTCAAACAAACATCAGGATGTTTATATTTCAAATGTTTCCAATATGTACTTTGTTTTCCGATTACATATCGTCACTTTGGTTTTAGTTATAAAATTGATTCTATAGACTAACTTCTTGTCTTAATGTAATGAAGGGACCCTTAAGCATGCCTCGCGGCTTACTTAGCTGTTGATAGCTAACTCTCTACGAATTCTACATACATATTACAGGTAAGAGGCTCAATTCAACTACAGCATCACATTGGTAAAAGTTGCACCGTAGTTCACCTTTATGTTAATTATGAGTATGAGAAGATTTTTATCCTATAATCAGGTACGACCGATCCTAGCTAGAGTATCATTCTCAGAATTAATTATCTGTCCTTGGCATCTATTTTTCTACTTACATTTAATGTCTCAATTTAGATAATAAAATTACAATACGGCTTTTATGGGTTTTAACATTATTCTCATCTGTTAGGTATAAGTGAGTTGTATACAAATTAATTGTTGGTTTAGAACCAACAATGGGTTGCTATCGTCACTATCGTAACCTATGCCTTTGCGCTGTCCAAGGGTAGCCATTTAATTACCCATTCTAATTGCTATAATGTAGATGTTTATATCATACTCATAAGAATAGTATGTGCTTGAAGAGTTTATCCAAGCTAGCAGGGGATAAAGTTTAAACACAAAATAAAGGATGCTCCATATGTTTATAATGTTGAACTAATGTGTATATGTATTATATTGTATTTCGTTTGTACTCATCGTGATGGTAATATCAGAGAGTGTTGCAAGGAATACATTATACGAATGGTGGCCATAGGTTTCACCTGTATGCAAACACCCTTTAAGTATATGATTATAATGAAATATCTTTGCGAAGGTATGAGCTATGGACTTAACTGTTAAATCTTGATCCATATATTAAAGGCTTATGTTTCGATACTAAACTCTTAATGGAAAAATGTGTTGGTAGGTACATGAACAGTGGCAAAAGTATTTATGGTTCCTTAGTTTTGCATTTTAATGGATTTTCTTCTGGCGTCCTTCATGGCAGTGCATCACATGCTAAACCTTGGAAGCAGGATGGTAACCTTACTACGTAATACATTAATGCCGAGCTGTGCATGGGAAATACATGAGGTGGAGTTATGTGTTGGAAAACATCGGGCGTTGAAAAATGTGGTCTTAAATGCTATTTAAAAGAGTTGGTGATCGTATTGTTGGCGTGCCCTTGTGGCTAGATCTAAACCATTGATCTGTTGATGTCTTGGGTTTGGAATAAACCCTAACCTAGCTTTGATAATCCCATCACCTTTGTGTATCAATTCATTTGCGAATTTGAAGGGTGAAGCCAACCGGCTCTGCGATTGTTTTGGGGTTTGGAGGCATGGCTCTAGTTTCTCCCGGGGTTTCGATGTTGAGACCCTGCACTTGCAAATTTTTATAGCTTGAGAACTCTACAAAGTTTATGAGTTAGATTTTTGAGACACACTGTTATTTGAATACAATGTTATGATTTCCTCTTTCTGGTTTGGGGTGAATAATTGCATTTCAGTGATTTGGATGGAGTATTCAAAGCTAACCCCGGCTTTACAGGTAACAACTGGTAACAACACCGTTTCAATAAAATCAATGTTTTAGCATCGTAATTTTCTTTATAAAGTGCTAACCTCCACTGTTGTGTAATTACTTGCAAGGTGGAACTGTTGTCTCCTGACCGAGCTTTCGTGGGAGGATACCCTGCTGTGTTTTTTCCATGGTAAGCCTCGGTGGTTCCTCCTTCGCTCTCCACGCTGCTCTGTAATGAAAAAATGGTGAAGGATGAAGCATTGCTGCTAGTTTGTAATATTTTTGTGTTTACAGTTCGAAAAGCTCTAATTAGAGTTTGTTTTGGCAATGCTGCATATTAATATGCCGAAGGGAAAGATTTGACTAGGAGGCCTTTGCTCCCGATCTGTAAAGCTCTCGTTGGTTTCCAACAATTTTCCCTTGCTTTGTTAGCTATATACAAAATTATTTTATGTTTAGGGAAAGATTCTTCATTACAAAAATGAGTATGGTTTTGGTTTGAATCTTATCACTTCAAGTGTTTAGGGCATGGCCCAATTTTAATGGTATAATACAGTAATGTTTTGTTTTAAAACTACTTCTACATGGATGGCCGTGAGCCGGGGTTTTTTAAAAAACCTTTCTATAATGTTTACTGCATTTTCTTTTATATGTGGTTTAAGGTTGTCGACGATCGAACCCTCGAACTTGTCCTGTAAATAAAGTAATGTATATAAAAAAACATACTTAGGATTTTTGTTTAAGTTTGCTTGTAAAAGAAAAAATGGTCGTGGGTCTGAGTTTTGTATTAAATTGCTAAATGGGGAACAACAAGATGTATGTGTTTTTAATCATTGTCTGCTTAATAAAACTATAAGGCCGGGCTTACAAACCCTAGGCCTTCGAAAGAGAGCTATTATCGTTTTTGTAATATTTACAGTTTAGTTTTTCATAGTTTATCCATTTAATATTGTAAGTGATGATAATCGTATTCTAGTAATGTATAGGGAAATATACTTCGACCTATTTACAATTATTTAAAATTTCAAGATTATTTATGAAAACCTAAGATTAGGGTTTGCAAAGTCATTATTTTAATTATGATAATATTATTTGTTGATGTTTTCAGAAATGAATCGATGATTAAAGTATTACTAATATATATAATTAGTAAGTTAGTATCTAAATTAAATTTCTGTATATGTATACAAAAATATTTAATTCTGATAAGTGTATTTGTTGTGGTTTAACATTCAATAAGTAAATACTTAGTATATTTAAACTATTGTAAATGAAAATCAAGGATTTACTGCTAATCCTAAGCATGATAAAACTTATGAATCATAGTTAATTTTTGTAATAGTTACCTAAATGAAAATATACTTGCAAAGAAGGAAATAAAATAGATTTGTATAAACTTTCAGTATTTCAAATCCATTTACAACATTATCAGTCAAATCTACTTTAATTCTGTCTTCCATGTACTAGAGTACGACATTTTAAACAATGTGTGGAAAAATGCAAGGAAGAAATTTATTTCTATTACTCTTTAAATAAATATTAACTAATCATTTATCAAATAAATCTAGCAGCTGTTAAATCTTTTAGAATAGATAAATTGCAGAAAGAAACATTTGTTGACGGCCTAGAATATCTAATGATGAAATGGAAAACTGATAGCATAATAACATCAGATCTGTACCAATAATCATGACAGAAGTAAAATAAAATAACACAAGATAAACCTATTAACTTGTAGAAGAGACAAACAACCAAAGGAGCCCGTTCCACCCAAACTGCTCCTGAAGACAATCAAGTTACTTGCCTTAGGACCCCCGAGCCTGTTCACTGAACCACCAGGACGAAGATGCTGTGTGAAGTAATGGAATAAATTCCTTTTCAACTCAGCAGTAGCACTTAGCAGTAGTACTTCCTACTTTTAGCAATATTGAACTCAGCAATGTGGCTGCACTAGTTTAGAATTTAGTCTTAATTCACTCAATCACTTCTAACTTTCCCCTCATCAAATCTCTTGTACTCAGAAATTATCACAAGGTAAGAATGAACAGCCTCCTGTTGAATTCGATGGGTAGATAAGTAGCATGCCTAGGTCTTTTGGTCAGTTTATTTCAGTAAATGAGCCACTTGCTCAGTTCCACTTTCTTGGGGAACATGACCATAAAAGTAGGGAAGTTGCCCCCTGCAACAGTTAGAGTGAGTTGAGTATGTTTCCAAGTGTCAGATTGTTCTCCACCAGAGTCCATTCCTCCTAGTGGGTCAGTGAACACTCATTCAACAGTCTCTTTTGGATGTTTGTCTCCACTTTTATTTATTTACAATAAAATACTCAAAGTAATTAATTATAGTCATCCATTATCCCACTTGGTCAATAGTCATAAAACATTACAATAAAAATAAAACATAATGTTTTCTGCATAACAAAAAAATGTCTGGAGTTTGGGTATGTGACAGCTATTGCTTGGATTGCTCTTACTGTGTCCAATCTTGCAACTGGTGCAAACGTTTCTCCAAAATCAATTCCTGGTTGTTGCGACAAACCTTTCACTATACCTATCAATCTCACCTTTTCATTGATTTTGGTCTTATAGAACCACTTCATACCAATGGGTTTCTTATTTTTTGGCAGGTCAACTAGATCCCATGTACCATTTATCTCAATGGAGTCTATATATTTGTCGGTAGCTTTTACCCAATGCTCTTCTTTTACTGCCTCTTCATAAAACACAGGTTCACTAGCAATAAAAGCATAATTGGTATTTGCATCCAATTCATCATAAATATCTTTCAATCTTCTAGTATTTCTATTACTATGATCAGATTGGTTACCTGATTGCGGACTAGTAGTATATTGATCTATTGATCTTGATCCTTCACCTCGAATTGAGTTTCTAGGTGTTCGTGCTGGAGTATTTTCTACTGGTGAAGATGCCGCTGGACCTTATTGTCCAATCAACTCCTCTTCTTCTTCATCTTATGGTTGGGGTATTGCAGCTCCCACAACCTTGTCTATGGTTCCATTCCATGACTCTTCATGCTTTAACAACACATCTCTGCTGAAAATAACCTTTTTGGTAATAGGGTTATACAGTTTGTAGGATTTATATTCTTTACCGTATCTAAAAAAGATACATTTCTCACTCCTATCATCTAGATTTTTTCTTAGTTGTTTAAGAACATGAGCATAAGCAACGCAACCAAATATTCTGAAATGAGAAATATTACAACTCATACCTATCCATGCTTCTTCTGGTACTCTGTTCTTCACAATTTTGGTGGGAGATCTGTTTATCACATGAAAATTACAAGCCACCGCATCTCCCCAAAAATCATGGTACAAGTTTCTTCTTTTCAACATGCTCCTTGCCATATTCATGATGGTTATGTTCTTGCGTTCTGCAACATCATTCTGCTGAAGTGTATATCTTGTAGTGAATTTTCTCTTGATTCCATGATATTTGCAGTAATCATGAAATTCCTTTGAGTCATACTGTCCCCCTCTATCTGATCTCAATACATTGAGTTGATAACCACTCTTTTTTTCAACTAGAGGCTTAAATTACTTGAATTTGCCAAAAGTTTCAGACTTATGACGAAGGAAATACACCCATGTTTTTCTACTGAAATCATCAATAAATGTAAGAAAATAATAGCTTCCACCAATTGACGGATTCTGCATTGAACCACATAGATCAATATGAATAAGTTCTAAAGTTTCATGTGCCCTTCGAGACATACCTTTAGGAAAGTTATCCCTGTGCTACTTTGCAATGATGCAACACTCACAACTGTCTATTGGCTCCTTCATAGGGGGTAATCCTTTTACCATCCCTTTATGCTGCAACAACTTGAGACCACCAAAGTGAAGATGTCCATATCTGAAATGCCATAACTAATAATCATCCATGCATGTGGCTTTTTGAGTAAAAGATCTTACCTTGTTGCTGCAATTCATGACTAGTTGATCGATCCTATTCCTAGTCACTTGTACTTTGATGATCAATTTTCTATTTGGAGGTTTGTCATAGATTTCACAGTCTGATCCATACAAGACAAGTTTGTATTTATTTTCAGTAAGTTTCCCAATGCTAATCAGATTATGCTTCAATCTTGGAGCATAATATACATCTGTGATTGTCTTTTGTTGGATTTGTTTGGTCAGAATCTTGACCACTCCTTTGCCAAGAATTGGAACTACCTCATCCGTGCCAACTTTGACCTTTGTCTTCACTCATACATCTAGGTCTGCAATTAGACCTCTATCACCTATCGTATGGTTACTGCAGACATTATTTAAAATCCAAATTCCCTTTGGGCTTTCATGTGCAACATGACATGTAAGAAATAACATATCTTCTTTATTCTCAAAGGTATTAGTCACATTAGCATTCTGTTTTTCCTGATCAGACCTTTTCTTTCTACATTCATGAGAATAATGCCCAAATTTATTGCAATAAAAACACTTAACATTAGATTTATTTGACCATTTTTTGTCGTAGTTCCCTCCTTCATGGTTATGATCGTGATCTTGATCTTCCTTGCCATTACTTCGGCCACCTCTGCCTCTTCCTCTATCTTTTGAGAATGAGACTTGTGCTTTGAAAGCCCTCTCTAGAGAGGACTCTTCATTCCTGTTGATTCTAGATTCATATGATAGTAGTGATCTGGTCAACTCGTCTATAGAGAGAGTACTCAAATTCTTTGCTTCTTCAATCGCTGCAACTTTCAGATCAAATTTGTGGGGTAGGGATCTTAGAACCCTTTCAACCACCCTTTGATCTTCGATCTTTTCACCATAGGTATTTAGCTGATTAACAATCCCCATGACTTGGGTCATGAAAGAATCTACTGAGTCTGATTCTTTCATATTCAGATCTTCAAAATCTCTTCTTAATTTTTGGATTTTAGTTGTTTGTACCTTACCAGCACCCTGAAAACTGGTCAACAATGTTTCCCATGCTGCTTTGGCATGTAATGAAGCTCATATCTTTGGAAATACACTGTTATCCAAAGCGTTCATTATGTGATGCAATGCCTTTGCATCCTTCTTCCTATGAATTCACAGGATATCATTTTCTCCATTTGATAGGGCTTGATAAGCCGCATCATCTGCTGGTTCGGAATAGCCATTCACGACATATTCCCACACATCTTCTGATCTGAGATAAACCACCATCCTCGTGGCCCGGACATCATAGTCCTTTTTCCCTATAAGAGGAAAAATATGAGACTGATTGTTGCTGCTAGAATACATAGACACTGCAGAGTCTTTCACTAACTTTAAAAAAAAACTCCTTTTTTTTTTTGAATGTCTCCTCTTCACTTCCTTAAAATATAAAAAGAATCTCTTATTATTTTAAAATTCCACCCCTTTTATTCACTTAAAAAAAATCTTACTTGAAGTGAATAATTTCGGTGAAAAAAAAACCAACTCAGTGAAAAAATCTTTTGGTGGAATTATTGTTCGCGGGTCTTCTCAAATTTTCACACTTTGGCCTATAGTAAGGCCAGGAAAATTTCTCCTCGCGAGTTGCCCTATAGTGAGGGCACAAAAATTTCCAAATATTTTTATTTTGAAAGTTTGTCTTAAAGATTTTTTTTGCAAATTTCTAATACCAAACTGAAGAATGGAAGATCAACTAATACTTTACAAACCAAATCTGAATGTATATTTAAACACTTATAGAAACCCTAACAAATCTAACCTAACTTTTGTATGCATGCAAAGTATACTATTACATATTTTATTAACTAAACTTCTAAATAGGAGCTAAAGCTAATAAAAATAATTACTATTTCTAACAAAATGACATTATGACAAAACAAACATACTAAAATGAAAGAAAGGCATGCAAAACTCAATTATTGTTCTGTCCATTACATGCAGCGGCAGGCAGATTTAAAACGTGTGTATACCTACAATTCTTCATTCTTCCTCGGGTTGGTGGCGCCGCCATACATAGCATGCAGCTTACGAATCCATTTTGGAAGAATCTTCCCCTAAACTATATAATTCATAATCTAATTTTTGACATATTTACGGTGTCTAAACGTTCCAGTTTCGTCGAAATACAGAGCGTGCAATTTAAGCATACATTAGCAAAATATATAATTCATGATCTTCTTTTCGCATAATCACGTTTTCTAGACGTTAAATATAATGTCTCAGTTTCGTCGAAATCCGGCGATTTGAAAAATTAGATTGAGAGATCTAAAATTCCCCTATTTTAATGGTTGAAATTGTGTTTTTTATGTCGCGGGATTACAATTTCAAACCTCCACATACTTAAATATTCTTTTAGACATATACCTTGTCATTTCCATGGACATATACCTTGTCATTTCCACGAGAATAAAATGTCAATGTTGGAAAAAAAAAAAAACTGAGCTAGTTATGAACATTTTCAGTTAAAAAAAATTATATATTCGAAAACGCGATTCAATTTCCTGCATTTCATATTTTCTTACTAAAAATAAGATTCATCATGTAGGTATCTCAAAATATCCATGTAAGTTGAAGGACGTTTGTTTTGTAGTGCAATGTAGATTTGGGGAATATTGGAGTAATCTTGATACAAGATCCACTGCCTCTGGTGGCATTCTTTTATGAAATACCTACAACAAATTCTTGTTGTCTTTTCCTCCTTTTCAAGAAAGTAATGATCCTCATTGTTTGGTTGTTTGTTTTTTCTATGGTGATTTTCTACCATTTATGTTATATTATATATTTTCTATAAAATATTATATTCGATAATATTATTATATCATTTGTCACCTCAAGTGTAGATAGAAAATAACTTGCAGTATCACATGCAACTATGTGTAGAAGTTCATTGGTTGATTTTTTCTAAATTTAACAAGATATAATTAAGATTTACAAGCAAATAAATGTTGATGACATCATTGTAACTTTGGGAAGGAGAAGGATGGAGCTTACTAGGGTTTTTTGGCGGGTCTGCAGGTTTTCTGATTTTGATAGCTGATCTGACAGAATGTGGGGTCTCCGACGACTTGGAGTCAAGTTGATTCTCCGAATCAGCCTAGTACCAGCCAAGGTTAAAAAAAGTGGGAATTTACATGCTTGTCGGAGATCACTTTTCTTTAGATCTGTTTGATCTTTCGAATTTCCTGTTTGATTCTGCTTTCTATCTTTGGTGGTGAAATTTTTCAGTTTTAGACACTTCTAGTTTTAGTGATTTGCTTTTTTGGCTGGTTTGGGGATCTTGCTTGCGCTTTTTTTGGGGATCTGTCTTTCTACCGGTTGAACCTTTAGCTGCCGATTTTTTCTGCAGTTTTTTGTTGCTAGCTATGTTCACGATTGAACCTGGGGTTTGGTGTCCATTAGGATGGCCTCACGACCTACACTTAGCCCTAACTCGGTTTCTGTTTCAGAGTTGGAAAATGGGTTCGGCTGTCATGGTGGGGGTGTTTCTCGACTGGTACTAAACCCTAATCCGGAATCCACTCCAGAGCTGGAAAATTGCTTAGACTGTGTGGCTGGGGGAGGCTCTAAAGGTGGAAAACTACGCGGATTGAAAGCAAAAAACAGAAGACAGCCAAGGACTTATAAGGCAAGGAGTGATATTGCCATATATGACATAAATGAAGATTATAATCTGGAAAAAATTTGGATTTTAGTGGAGCGTGCTCTGGTGGGTAGACTTGAATACACTTCGGGGTCCAAGTTAGAGATTGTTGATTGGGTTAATAAGTTTTGGCTCCCTCTCACTGGGATGGCTCCCCATATCAATTTGCTATCTAACAGATGGATTTTATTCACGTTTTCGGAGGCGACTCATGCTGAGAGAATCCTAACCAAATTTTGGGAGTTCAAGCGGGGGTATTTATTTATCAAATGGTGGCATCTAAACTTTGATCCTCTAAAAGAATTCCAGCCCATTCGGCATTTATGGATGATCATCCAGGGTTTACCTATCCAGCTTTGGACTGAGGAGGTCATTTTGGGTCTGGCGAATTTTGTTGGGAGATTTGTGAGATTTGACAAGCATAATCTATTTGGTATGGATCGTCGGTTTGCGAAAGTCATGGTGGAAATTGACTTGCGGAAGGGTCTACCTGCTGAAATCGTCATTGCTTGGGGAACTAGGGTTTGGCACCAAACCCTAGATTTCTTCAAAATGTCGTTTAGATGCTTCACTTGTAGAAAAGTTGGGCACGTCAGGGCTTCTTGTCCTTTGAACCGAAGTAATTCACTGGATACAGCTGCAGAGGAACCTTCTACTCCCAGGGATGGTGTTCATTTACCAGCATTTGAAAATTTGGGTAAGTTCAAAATTGATAATTCCTTAAATTCTCCTATATTATCTAATGCAGAACTTGAATTTATTGAATCCGCTGAAAAATTGCTTTCGAGTAGAATTTCTAAGGGTGAAATTCATTTGAGACATGACCCTGTGACCGAGCTTCCTATTTCTTGCCCGGAACCTATTGCTTCTACTTCAAATGTTAAGCGTAAGTTATTTGGGGATTTGAATTCTGATTCTTTTAATTTGGGGTGTCCGTCGACTCTATTTGATGGGAAAGATGTGTCTGTATCTATACCTGAAAGGTCTTCTTCTCCTACCAATTTGATTGAATGTCCTGATTTCTCTGACAAATTAGGGTCGGTATCCTCTCCATCCGGGGTGGGTTTGTCCACATCTATACAGATATTGGATAAGGATGTTGGGCAGGTTTTGGGTAGACAAAATTATAAATTTAATTCGGTTAACAAATCCTTTTCGGTGGATAGAGGCAATTTGGTTGATATTTCAGGATCGTTTTCAAATCATTCTGGGGATGTGTTATCTGATTCCCTTCAGATGTCTGATGATAAGGAGGGAAAGGGTTTGGATGGTAATCAAATTAGGCTTAGTTCGGGTGACTTGCTTTTATCTGTGGATAGTAGACTACTATCAGAAAGTGGTTACCATATCTCGGAGATTGATAAGGATTTCCCACCTTTAACCTCTTACACCAAGAACCCGGGTTTTGGGTCTAAGGCCAAGCCATTTCACTCTTTGAACTTTCATAATGTTACCATTATACGGGGTAAAAAGAAAAAAAATTATGTTATGCCATGTGCTGAGTCTTACACCCCTTTATCGAAAATATTAGAAGAGGCTGACAAGAATGTGATGGTGGTTTCTATGGGGCTTAGAGCATCTTCCCCCATTGATATTGGTTCTTGATGTCTTTGATCTCCCTGAATGTCCGAGGTCTGGGAAAGGTGTCGAGGGCACAGGCCTTATCCAACCTGATCAAATCTACTGGCCCTTCCATCATGATTTTACAGGAGATCATGTGTGATGATACTTTTGCCATCCAGAAACTTTGTAATATTCTTCCTACCTGGGAGGTTTCAGCAGTTAGTTCATGTGGATTATCGGGGGGGCTTGCTGTGGCATGGGACCCAATTTTTTTTTATTTTATGGTGTATTCCACTCCTTGGGGTATACTATTAAAGGGTCAATTATGTAAAACTCAACAATCTATCTCCATCCTTAATTGCTATGCACCTTACAGGGAGAGACAAAGATTTTGGCTATCTTTAAAAAATTCTGGTCTTATGGACTTGGATGATTTGATTATTGCAGGGGATTTAAATTTCACCTGCAATGCTTCAGAAGTATGGGGAGTATCTGCCAGATTGGATGATATGGGTGCCTTCTTTGATCAGCTATTTAAGGATACTGATTTCATCGATGTTCAGCCACTTAAATTGTCCCCCACCTGGACTAATGAATGCTTTGGACAAGATGGTGTCCACAAACGTTTGGATCGATTCCTTGTTAAAGCGACCCTGCTGGACAATTTTCAGAAATATCGGTCTTGGGTATTTGACAACAAATTTTTGGATCATTGGCCTGTTCTCCTTCAATTAGATGATTCTGTCTACACACAGGGGTCTCCTTTCAAGTTCAATGCGTCTTGGCTGAGCGACATCTCTTTTTGTAGTATGGTTAGAACATTCTGGATGAGCTGTGGGGTATATGATACAAACCCTATTCTGAATTTTTGTTGCAAATTGAAGGGTTTAAAAGAGATTGTTACAAAATGGATCAGGGACAAAAAAAGGCAGATAGACATGAACTTTTTCTATTAGAGCAGAAGTTACAGGAGTCAATATCTGCAAATATTAATAATTCTCTATCCTTCGACTCCTTTGAGGTTATGAAACAACTGGAACAGAAAAAAGAAGAGATTCTTGTTCAAGAAGAAAAAGAATGGCGTCTAAAAAGTCGAGCCATTTGGATCTCGAATGGAGATAAAAATACCAAATTCTTCCATTCTTTCGCATCTGCTAGGAGAAATTCGAAATATATTTGGGATATTATGGGTGGCAATGGAAATCAGTTGACTGGCTCTGATAGTATAAAAGTTGAAGCAGTGGCTTTTTTCGGCAATATATATAGGGATCCTGGTGATTGTAGTTTGACTGATCAGATTAAGGTGGCTTCCTTATTTCCTCGTTTCTTTGGCGAACAGGAAGCTGATATGTTACAAGCAGATGTCTCGATGGATGAAATAGAACAGACTTTGAAATTTTTTTCCAAAGATAAAAGCCCCGGGCCTGATGGGTGGCCGGTGGAGCTCTATCTACATTTTTTTTATCTGACGGGGTGTGAATTACATGATCTGGTGAATTATTCTAGATCCAAGGGATATATCCCGGGTGGTCTTAACTCCACTTTTGTCACTCTTATTCCTAAAAAAGATAAGCCTCTACATTTTGGTGAATTTCGTCTGATAGCGCTGTGTAATTTGTTGTACAAGCTCATCTCTAAAATCATTGCTGATAGATTAAAGTCTGTTCTATCTGATCATATTTCTGCTGAACAATTTGGTTTTTTAGCAGGCAGGCAGATACATGATGCTATTGCCATATCTCAGGAGTTGATACACAGTATTAAGATATATAAGAAAAAATCCGTTCTTCTTAAAATTGATTTGGAAAAAGCATATGACAAGGTAAATTGGTCTTTTCTCAGGTTGATACTTATCAGAATTGGGGTGCCCTACATAGTTATTAAGTGGATAATGGCCTGCATTACTTCTTTGAATATCTCTGTTCTTATCAATGGTAGTCCTTCTGAGTTTTTCAGTTGTTCCAGGGGGATTAGACAGGGCTATCCACTATCTCCCCTACTTTTTGTCTTGATTATGGATGGATTGAGCAGGATGATAAACAATGTTGTTTTAAGTGGACAGATTATGGGAATAAAGATTACAAAGGAATGTGTGATTTCACATATATTGTTTGCAAATGATGTCCTAGTGGCTGGTGCTGATACTTTGGAGGAATGGGTCATTTACAAAGGATTTTTTCAGACTTTTTGCAGAGCATCAGGTATGAAAATCAGCTCTGGTAAATCAATTTTTTTTCATTATTCTATAGATGAAGATCAGCTCAGAGACATTAAATCGATCCTACCATATGAATGCTGTTCCATTGAAGATGGATTCAAATACCTTGGCTTTTATCTTAAGCCGAATAATTACCAAATCAAGGACTGGTTCTGGCTCTTGAGAAAAGTGGAGGCTCGCATAGCGCAATGGTCATACAGACTCTTATCAATTGGGGGAAAACTTATTCTTATAAAGTCTGTTCTCTCCAGCATTCCGGTGTATTGGTTCTCTTTACTTGAAGTCCCTTCATTTATTATTAAGAACTAAAAAAGGTTTTTCTTTAATTTTCTGTGGTTTGGGAATGTTCATAATGAAAAAATCCCAATGGTTGCTGCCGACTCTCTAGCGAGACCATATCGGTTTGGGGGATGGGGCATAAAAGATTTGAAAAGTTTCAATATCGCTCTCAGATTAAAAAGTGCTTGGAGGGGAATTTTTGGGAAAACTCTGTGGTCTAGAATCATACACAACAAATATATAAAATCTGATATTCTCAGTTGGATTAGAATGCCAAAATTAGATGGTTGGAATTTCTCGCCCATATGGAGGGGATTTATGAAAATTTTCTATTGGATCAAGAATGATCTTGTCTGGCAGGTGGGACCGAGTCACAGGATCCGAGTTGGGGTTGATCCAATTATTGGATTTGATCAAGATTTCTCGCTCCCATCTAATATTATTCAGTATTTGCAGATTTTAGGATTGTCCACATTGAATAGTATTCATCACCACAGCATGGGGAATGAGATCACTGAGAAATGGTTCTCGACTCAAGAGATTGGTCTGTCTGTTTTTTTAGCTCAAACATGGGACGCATATATTAAAAATCTAAATTCTGTGGGTGTTATTTTGAACAATGAAGCCAATAGACTGGTCTGGGGTGGTAATCCTTCTTCTGGCACAGTGACAGCACGAACATCATACTCTAGAATCATCCAGGAAAAATTTATTTTTCCACAAGATTGGTGGTACAAAAGATTATGGTCCTGGAATGCACCTCTGAAATTGAAATGTTTCATCTGGTTATTGCTACAGAACAAATTGAAGACCTGGGATAATTTGTGCAAAATGGGATGGATTGGCCCCAGTTTATGTGTTCTATGTAAAAATGCAGCAGAAACAAAACAACATTTGTTTGTTCAATGTACTTTTACACAAAAAGTTTGGGAGGTGTTGTCTATAAACCTTAATCTCACTCAATGCTGGAATATTGGTGATTTTAATTCGTGTCTTTTAAATTGGCACAGACAGTGCAAGCAACATTTCCACATTGCTATTTGTATCCCATGGGCTATTTGGTTTTCCAAAAATAGTGCCATTTTCAGGAATTCTTCTCCTGATTTTATTCAAAGCAGTTTAATTGCACTAAAGATGTATTCTTCATGCCCGGTGGATAAACTTAAGTTGAAGTCTGGCAAAATTACATATTTCAAGCTCATTGTAGATCAGCCAATTATTTTCTTTGATGGTGTTTCACAACTTGGTCTCTGTGCAGTAGGGGGGGTCATTTATCTTAATGAGTCGCATTTTTTTACTTTCAGACTCAATTGTGGCCCTGGAACAAACATAAAAGCTGAACTCTTGGCACTCTGGTGTGTATTAAAAGTGGCTAATATTTTTGGGCTGGTTAATATTAAAGTATATGGTGATTCTCGGGTCACCATAAAATGGGCGGTAGGTGACTTCAAGCTCAAAATATTGCATCTGAGACATTGGGCCATCAGAACACTTTATGAAATGTCAAAGATTCCAGATATCAAGTTTGAGCATATTTATCGAGAACACAACTCGCTAGCTGACAAGCTCTCCAAGCAAGCTTTATGTGGTATGGAAGGTCATCTGATCTGGGAGGAATGGTATGATAATCACATCTTGGATGGTGGTTCTCTTTTTTTTCTTGACTGAGTCTTAGCTGGGACAGGTTCTGGATCTTCGTATCTTAGAGTTTCATAATTTGGTTTTTTGGTTTCTTGTGTGATATTCAGTTTATTTGCAGTGATGAGGGCTCTGCTGAGAGTCTTGACTATTTTATGTAGCTACTGATACTACATATATTTTTGTATCTCCAGGCTGGACAGTTAAATGATTCATCTTTTTTTGAATCATGCACTTTTTTGTACTATTTGATTCGTAATGAATATCAATAGTAGTTTTTTTTTTCGCTGGAAAAAGACTTTTCAAATTTTAATAGAATATTTTAAAGATTTATAAAAAAAAGTTGATGAAGTCATCATAACAAAGATTTTTCAAATTTAATGAAATATGTGGTAGTGGATCTTTAGAGAGAGAGAGAGAGAGAGAGAGATTGAATGTACTATGTGTTAGTGGGAATTTCTTCGTGTGTGTGTGTGTGTCACATGTTTACCTATGCACAACATGACAACATGTTTTGTCATTGGATTATTTTAAGGTCATTAATTCCCCATCATCATCTTAGTTCATATTATTATTAACTCGCCACTAAGTTAGTGGAGAGCTAGTATGGGAGGTGTATCAAAAAAGGGTTTTCCACCTTACTTATAATCAATCAATTTGGCAATCAATACAAACATATTACTCTTTCAAATATTATTACATGGAAATGTCTTCCTCAATATTTTAAGAATTTCAAGTGCATTCCAACCTTGGGTGTGTAGGTATCCCAACCCTTTCTTTCCTTCTCTTATGTGTTTCAAACTATTGCTTGTTATTGTTATTGTTGTCCCATTTTAGGTAATGGAACACTTTGCATTGGTATGAGTGAGTGGATTTCATTTTTGTTGTACATTTTAAAGAAAGGTAAAATAAAAAAAAGCCAATTTCAATTTTTGGGGCAACTAAAGGTCTGTGCATTGTAGGGGTCATAACTATCTATTGGGAAGTGAGTGACGTGATCCTTTTTTGTTAGAAACAAAGTCAAAAGGTTCCTCTAATTACTACTTGTTCATATATTTTGAATAGGTATTAAGGGAGATATATCCACCTCAATTCACTCTTTCGAAGAAATTAACAACAAAGTTGATTTGAGTACTTTGCATTCAATACAACATAATTTTTAGTTAAAGCATCTATTTGAGAATTTTTTTATTATTGGAAAGTAGATTTAGAGAGATTCAAAATTGTGGGTAGTATATGAGATTTGAAAGAGAAAAAAAAGTAGAGAGAATGAAAAAGAAGAAGAAAAAGTTATATAATTTTTAATTGATTGTTAATTTTTAACATAAAATCATTAGCAAAAAAGAAGAAATCATCATATCTTTTAACTAAAGTAATAAAATACAATGCTACTTTTTGTTCTTAAAATAACAAGCTTAAATATACTCGTATAAATTAGCTTGAGATTTGCAATTTTTTTCTCATTTCTTATATTAAATCTTTTTGAAAAAACAAATTGTTAGAAAAAAGTAGGGTATGTTGAAATAAGGTTGGGAAGGAAATTTTGGTAAACATTATAAATGTTTGTAATATATTTATAATTTGAATATTTGTAAAATGAGAATATAAAAAACAAATTAATAAATGGTTTGACATTCGGAAAAGACTGGTGAAAAAAGGTATTTGAATAATTCTTCCAACTGTGTGAATGTAGCTTATTTTTAAGATTCTCTATAAATGTCCTAATCCCAATTATGATCATTTTCTACATGAATAAGACTTGAAGAGGTTGAAATGATCTCCCAACTTGTTTGCAATCGAGATCTTCCTCATGATGACTTTGGAGATCTTCCTCATGATGACTTTTATGGAGATTTTCCTCATGGTGACTTGACTTTTAGGGTGAGAATAATGTACTAATTGAAAAGGAAGCAATAGTGCTTGAGGTAACTTTTAATCTTATAACGGTAAAAACAGTTTTAGGAGAATGTTATATATTGGAAATTATCTCTTGGGTAATCATCATTTTACATTTTTTTGGGGTGATAGTTTCAATTGGGTGATTCATAATGTCGAGTTTGAAGTATAATTAAATTCATATAACCATATGGAGTGTTTTAGAAAGCATTTATTCAAAGAGTTGGTGAAGTTCATCAAAGAATAATATTATATTGTCAAATCTTCTATTACTTCACCTAGATGCATTTGATATATTCAAGAAAAGGAAAACAAAACATATGTAGAAGAAAATACAAAGTTCAACGTGCACAAATTTTTGGGACATACTCAAGGAGGAGAGTATATGTTGTGTATTTAAACATAACTTTTTTCTATGAAAATAAATATGTATTTATGAGCTATTTTGTATTTAAGTTTATAGTTTTTTAATTATTTTGTGCAGGGCCATTTGTTATGCAACAACTTTATCAATGATTACTCGAAGAATTAGAGATGGTTTGATTCATTATTAATTTAATAAGTAGATATTAGTTATGTGCATGAATGACTCACCACTATGTTAATGGAAAGGTATTTTGAGATTTGTATTAAAAGGAGGCCTTCCAATATGAAACAATTCGTTGCCCAAATCTGAAATGAATTGTTGGTAGATGAACTGTTTGGTATTCTCCAACAGTTTTCTATATGTAAATTCCTTGCCCAAATGAAAAATGACACTGTCTGGCTGTGACATCATTATTATTGGCTGTGACATCATGGTTCTGGTTCCTGCCAAAGATGACACTGTCTGTGACAAGACAAACAGACTAAAATGAAAGAAAGGCATACAGAACTCAATTATTGTTCTGTCCATTACATGCAGCGGCAGGCAGATTTAAAAAAACGTGTGTATACCTACTATTCTTCATTCTTCTTTCAATTGGTGGCGCCGCCATACACAGCGTGCAGCTTACGAATCCATTTTCGAAGAATCTTCCCCTAAACTATATAATTCATAATCTAATTTTTGACATATTTACGGTCGAAATACAGAGCGTGCAATTTAAGCATACATTAGCAAAATATATAATTCATGATCTTCTTTTCGCATAATCACGTTTTCTAGACGTTAAATATAATGTCTCAGTTTCGTCGAAATCCGTCGATTTGAAAAATTAGAATGAGAGATCTAAAATTCTCTTATTTTAATGGCTGTAATTGTGTTTTTTTGTCGCGGGATTACAATTTCAAACCTCCACATAGTTAAATATTCCTTAAAAGATTATTTTAAACGATCGGTTTTGAAAATCGAGAAAAAAACAAAAACATAATAATTGACTCTAACCAGAACTAGTTTTGATTTCATTCTAAAATGCGAGAATGAAATTACTTGAAGGTGAGAGCATCAGCTACATTGCAAACGCATATCTTTTAGTGAGATGTCGTTTTAGTTTATAATTAAAAGAAATAAAATTAATATTTTTTAGTTGAAATGTTAGATTTATTTTGGATTAATACAATTGTATATATCAATTGGGTTGGGTTGAGAAGGGTATTTGAAGTTCATAATTTATTTTCTATTAAAAAATGATATTAATTTAAAATTGTTATTTAATTTATGTTTTTTATAAATAATAAATTAAAAAATTAAATTTAAATTACTTAATATTTTATTTAATAAAATTTTAATAAAATAATTTTATATTCTATTAAAAATATATATATAAATCGTTATTATTCTAATTATCTATAAATTAGATAAGGATTTATTTTTCCATGATAAATCATGATGGAATGGAAAGCCTTTTTCACTAAAAACAGAGAACCATAGTAAGCCTCACTAAATATCTAGAAAGGTTTTTAGGATAATAATTTATTTGATACAATAATAATTTATTTGATAAGACTGTTCAAGTAAAGAGAAAATAACTTAAATTTCTTTAAGGTGAATGATTTAAAAAAATAAAAAAGAAAAAAAATTCAAAATAAAATTATAACTTAATTTAATTTATTTCATTTCATTATATATATATATATATATTAATAAATTAAAAAACATATTATGAAATGAAAAGTGATATTTAATTCAAACACAATTACTTTTCACTTTAACCATTCGTAAGATATTATCAATCAATGATATTTGAAACATTGAGAAACATCCATTATATATATATAAAATTTTATGAAAGGGTTGGTTTTATTGATGAGGGGTCCAGTCATTTTTTAGTAGTTTAGATATAGACATGATTTACTATATAGTCGAGTATCTACCAAGGTTGGTACAAGGTAATGCTACCTAAGTATAATACGCTAGTTGCAATGGAAACTTGAGGGTATTTGCACAACTTTTTAGAACACGGTGTAAAAAGATGAAACATTAATGTAACTCCAAGAAAATAGCGCTTTCTTAAGTTTGGTATGCTATCTCTTTTTAAAAACATAATAGTGAAGTGTTGGAATGATAAGGTGGAGCAGTAGGCCCTGCTATGAGGATATTAACACAATCAATGATTTTTTTTAGTGCCTAGATCTTTTTTTTCATTTTCAAAATAGGTGAACCAGTAAAAAACTACAAAGAAAATAAGAAACTTATGTTTTTTAGAAATTTGACATATAACAAAAAAAATAAAAAAATAAAAAAATAAAATATAAAGTATATTGTCTTCCTAGAAATATTTATATTTATATATATATATGGAATCTGCACATAAATCTCAAGAAGCTTGTGCAATTTCATTAGCAACAAAGTGTTTTAGCATATATAGATTTAAGGTTGAAAATGCGGAAATGAAAAATGGATGTGTTTTGTTAGTTGCATGCCCAAACCACAAGTTTGACAATTCCAACCTAAAACCAAAGAGAACAACTCATCAACCACGTAGGTGGCAAAATTCATCCGCGCCAAACTTTTTTGAAATTAGAAATGCGCACTTGTTCTTATACAAAAAAAAGAGGATCAACTTTGAGATTCGTGATAGAGGCAAGGGCTAGACCCTAGAGGTGGGGAGCAGATTGTGCTTTTGACAAAGATGATCCTAATATAAGAGATGATTTTGATTATATGTAGTTTTTTTCCATGGAAAAAAAGCGTAATTTCATTTCAATCTTACGAGTATGAAATTACAATCTTCATCTTCACTCTTTAAGAGTGTCTTTACAAAACTGCAAAAATATAACTGATAGCCCTATTGTTTCCTTCATACAGAAGTAATAGCTCCAAAAATTCAAAACATAATAGCTATGAGTTATAGATTAACTATTTTTGTCTTTATAAAAGAGACAGTACATATAATCATATATTTTGTTCTATCCACATACTGACCAAAAATGTGCCAAAAATAATAACTAGATAATCAAGTCCCTGTGCGTCCTCATAATGCCGCTCTAAGAAGGAAAATAAACCCAATATGCATCCTCACAGCTGCTCCTTCCCTCTATTCTATAAAGGGACGGTGATAGAATTCCCTGATCACTCCATCTGAAAATTCTTTGATCCTCCAGATCCCAATCCCCAGTAGCAACCCTTCTTTCGATGCCCTGTCTGCTTCTAAGTTGTTCTCCCTAAACACATACCTGCATGAAAAGTTGTCAAATGAATGAGTGGCATTCTGGATATAATCCAGAATGTGAGCAAGTCTATGGTTGTGACAATGTTGAGTTCCTGAAACCCAATGAATCACATTCATGGAATCCCCATGAATAGAAATACTGCGTATCCCAATTTCAAGTGCATAGCTAATGAGGAACCTGAGACTTAAAAGTTCTTCCCAATTGTTGCTACCAGCCCCAAATCCCAACGACATTACAAAATAATGCAAAGGTGATAGAAAAATAATAGCCCCTCCCCCACAAGTATCGTTCTGGCAAGCACCATAAAAAAAACCCCAAGGTTGAGAAAAATCGATATCCAGCGGCTAAATATTACGGACATTTGCAGGTTGAGTAATACGCTTGTTGGATAGGAAAATCCCACAGCAATGTACCGTCGTCTGTGAAGGGATGCAATCCAATCCAGAAAACACTCGCTTATTCCTAGCGAGCCACACACCCCACACAACCAATAGAGGAAGTCCCCTGTAGGTTTTGTACAAAGGGTTTTGATACCAAGTCAACCAAGCTGCATTTAATGAAGGTCCAATACACTACAGCACAACCTTCAAAATGCGTGGGACTAGATCCCAAACTGCAACAATGTATATACAATGTAAAAATAAATGTTCCACTGTCTCCGAATCCCAACGACATAGGATGCACTAACCCGGTCCCTGTTTGTTCCTTCGCTATAAAAATTCCTAGGTAGGAACACGATTCATTAGAGTACACTACAAGAAAAGTATAGTCTTGTGTGGACAAGGCAGTTTCCACAGTGAACCCCACCACCAATCCAGTTCCCTCGCTAATTGTTCAACACTAATTAGGAGGTAACCACTTTTAGGAGTATAGGCACTAGTTGGATCCCCATCCCAACATAATTCATCATCCTGATCACCTAAGAAGATGTGATCCCTTCTAAGAGATTGAAGATACATGCCTAACTCTAGTTCATCATCAACACCTAGTCCATAATGATTAGCCGAACGCCATGAAGAAAATCCCATCAACTGTACCTCAGGGTCCGATAGCTGATGAAGAAACCAAACTCCCCTTTGACTCAATGCTTCAATAGTCCCTTCAGTCACGAGATGTTGTCTCTCACATCCAACCCACGGATCCCTCCTGATCCGAACAGTATGGCCATTACCTACATCCCAAACCAAATTTTGTTCGACAACATGAAAGGATTTAACAACCGCCTTCCAAATAACTGAGGCACCATGATGAGTTTTCATAGGATTTCAAATCCAAACATCTAATGAAATGGGAGCAATATATTTTTGGATCATGACCCTAGCCCAAAAACCTCCATATTTTACCAATCTCCATCCACACTTTGCAGCCAATTCCTTTGAAAAAGAGAAAATATTCTTTAACCCCCAACCTCCCATCGCCTTCGGAACAACAATCCTTTCCCACTTGACCCAGGGGGCCACATAAGTGTCCTCCTTCCCACTCCACAAGAAACAGAAGCAAAGTCTCCTGGCATGTTCCGGTATACCATGAGGAATTCAAGCCAATGAAATCCAGTAGACTGGGATGGCCTCCGGGACTGATTTAATTAGCACCAATCTACCTGCTCTGGATAACCACTTAAAGCTCCAACTTCTTAATCTAACCTCCAATTTTTCAATTAAACACACCCAGTCCTGCTTTTTATAATCATTTGGTTTCAATTGAAAGCCTAGATATTTGAGACCTTCCTTAATGGTAAGATGAGTAAAAGGAAAAAGATCATTACACAGCCTTAATTCTTCCTCCAAAAGAAGATTAGTAGATAGAGTGGACTTACCAGCATTTAATTCCATACCAGTTGCTAAAGAAAAGAGGTCCAGTATCTCTTTTAGCTTGTTCTCATCCCTACAGGTTCCTGAACAGAAAATGAGGATGTCATCAACAAAAATAATAGGGGTGACAGAGGACAACCCTGATGTAAGCCTCGACCCAAGTGGAAGAAAGGAGTTGCAGCACCATTTATAAGGACTAAGAAAGAAACCATGGAAATACACCTCCTAATCCAGCAAATGAAACCAATATTAAAGCCTAGATGAGTGAGCAGAAGTCGAAGATATAGCCAAATCACTTTGTCATATGCTTTTGATAAATCGATTTTCAGGACAGCCCCCTTCAACTTCATAGTTTTTATGCTGTGAAGCCCTTCCCGTGCAATACCAATGGATTCGTGAATTTGATGACCTTCCAAGAAACCAAATTGTTCCTCCGAGATATGTGCAGAAAGAATGGACTTAAGTCTCTGGGAAATGACTTTAGTGATAGTTTTATACACACAGTTACATAATGAAATGGGTCTAAAATCATTAAGAGTAGAAGGATTGTCCACCTTAGGGATTAGGGCAATGAAAGTTGAGTTGAAACTTGCTGGAATCCTGCCCTCCCTACGAGAATCTTCAACCAAATGCAGGATATCATCACCTATGATATCAAAACGGCCAAGGATAAATTCAATGGTCTAACCATCAGGCCCTGGGATTTTGTCCTTCTGAAAACTGTTCAGAACAATTTTAAGTTCTTCAACTGTGATATGTTCCATTACCATCCTATTGTCATTTACTTCAACAAAATGAGGAAAAATCTGGGCCACCCTAACCACTTCTTCGATATTAACCCTGTCACTAGCCTTGAAAAGACTGTGGAAATGTTGAACTCCAACCCTAGCCAATCCATCAAAAGTAGTGTGTGTATTACCCAGCTGATCCTCCAGACTCCAAATAGTATTAGCAGATCGATGACTTTTTGCATATGCCTAGAAGAATTTGGTGTTTTCATCCCCACTTTCCATCCAGATAGCCATACTCTTCAGACACCAAGTCTCCTCTTTCTCCAACAGTAACTGATTCCTTTGTCCTTCCAATCTAACTAAAGCTTCCTTCGCCTCCTGATTAGTAAAAACTCCCCCATAACTCAAAGCAATGGTAGCAATATCCCCTTCAATGTCCTTCAAGTCCCGATCATCCTTCTTTCTCTTATCTGCCACCCACTGTTTAATAGGTCCCTTAAGATTCTTAATATTCTCAGCAAAGTGAAATGCTATCGAGTTTGTAAGTCCAGGATGATACGGAATCCAGAGGGATTGAATTAAATCAACAAAAGATGGATCCTTCAGCCAAATTTTGTTAAACTTCAATGGAGCCGGAGGCTTATGTGGACCATTTAATATCTCCAGGAAAATGGGGTCATGATCAGAACAACCCCCTGATCCAATCCATTGATGAACATGAAAAAAATACTCCACCAACGGTTCAACAAGCGAAAATCTGTCCAGGCATTTTTCAACCCTATCAGCCCCCACCCTCTTATTCCTCCAAGAAGGCTTAAGAACAAAAGGTTCAACATCAGCCCAATTACCGTCAGTCAAAATTCTTGATAAGGAAATCTGTGAGGATGTCCACCTGAGCATGAGGACCCCAAACCTCAGCCTGTCCCAAAGAAAAGTTCAAATCTCCACCTAAAATCACCGAATCCCCTTTGAGGACATCCTTGGCCAAAAGTGTCTCCCAGAAGGGTATCCTATTACAATAAGGACCATAAATGCTTACCACAGTAAAAAATCGTTCAAAGTCCAAAGTTCTGAAGGTCAGACCCAATGCCGATTCCAATCCCCAAATATTGGAGACTAAAACAAAAGACTCTCGCCAACCCACGACCAAACCTCCAAACCGGCCCCTGGCATCCAATGCCTCAAAACCCCACCCAAGGAACCAAGACTTCAACTTTCCTGAAACCTCTAAACTACCTCCCATATTTTCTTGTAGCAACAAAATATCCGAACGTTCCACCTCCAACACTTGGCGTAGAGCTAATCTTTTGGGAGCACCAGCAAAACCCTGACAATTGAAATACATGCTCTTCATCTATACCCTTCTATTTGGGCATTCACTGCTCTAAGTGTCCTTTCAATAGAAAGTTGTTTTCCTTCCAAGAGTTCTGTACAAGCTCTGGATTTTGCTTTTGTCAAAAATGAATTGCGGCCTCGACCCTTGGCCACCCTAGAGAAATCCTTTCCCAGACCCCCCGCCGGCAATTTGTTCATGGAACGTAAATAATACCCCTACTCTGATGAACCTAGAGTGGACAGTGGCACTTCCTTATCAGAAGTGGAACTGGATGATGCAAAAGTTGAAGTAACAAGGAGAGAGGAGGGCTGAGACACTTCCACCTCAGAAATGGCAGCAGATGGTTTCAAAAAAGAGGTATCTGGGATATCATTCAAGCGAAGGGATTTAGGAGTATGTTTAGCAGCCGAGGAACTTAGAGGATAAGAGGAGGGACACAAAAGTTTAGATGAAATGTGTAAATTCCTGAGTCTTGACACCCAATCCATATCTAGAAAAGATAAATTCTTAACAAAAAAATTAATGGAAGGAGATGTGAGAGGGGAGGAAGAAGTACCCATAAACAAGTCCACTGCCTGTAAAAGAGTATTCTGGACATCACCTTCAGGAACAGTCGCTGGAATAACAATATTCTCTTCCTCCCTGTCCACAAAGGAGTCTGAATCTGGAACTTTTGCAACCTCGCCCATAGGAACATCCTCCCCCACAAGCTGATCAGGTGAACCGAATGGAACCTAACGAATACCATTAGCATTCAGATCCTTCGCTCCCAAATTACAGTTCACTTTAGAATTTTCTTGCCACCATGTGTTACCATTTTTGATGCGCAAGGGAAGATGACATTCTGTTGCAGGGTGACTATAAGCATGGCAACGACGACACCTATATGGAACATTCTCATAATAATTAATTTGTGGAAATATGTATGGTCCCCAATAGATATCTATCCCCTCTGGAAAACCATCCCTTACATTGATGTTAACCAAGATTCGAGCCACCTTCTATACCAACGTTGAAACAAAGGAGAAATAAACATCCAAATAAGACCCTAGAAGATTACCAATCCTATGGAAATGTTCTTCGGCCCAATAATGCAGGGGCAGTCCCGACAGCCGAACCCACAATGGAATGGTGTCCATATGCTCATGGTTTGCATAAAAAAGAGGGTTCCAAGGTTTGAGCAACAGGGGCACATTAACCAGGCTCCAATTTAATCCCAGCACCCACTGTGCATGAAGTTCGGATGAGAAATGAAAAGCAAACCATCCCCCCGAGAGTGCCACAACCCTCAGAACATAGCCACAATGATCCATCCATGCCTGTGTAGCCCATCGAATAACTGTCTTGAGAGCCACCACCCTGCCATAAACCCTACCCACCAAGACCGTCTTTGCCATCGCTATGAGATGTTGAAAGCCAATATCCTCTCCTAAAGAATAATTTGGAGCCTTACCCGAGTTTTTTATCCACTTCCTGTGCACCTTTGTCCGTGAGCAAGCCTCCCTAACATCTTCAACACGATTCCACTATGCAAGTATACCATGCAACCGTTCTACCGATGGACTTGGATAGCCTCTCTGTTCAACAAAGCCCAAGAATCTAGCTAGGAAGCCCTCTGATAGAAAAGGTGAAGAAAAACAAGATTCACTAACCATCGGCACCCTAGTTCCAACAGCCTCAACCGGCACAGGCCCAGACAGTTCCGCAAACTCACCTCAAGAAGAGTTTAAGAAATCCGACAGACTTCCCAGAAAGGAAGGGGATCCAACAGCTGCAAAGTTGGGGGATTTGGAGCCCGAAGAACCCCACAAGTTAATACCATGTTCAACCTCCATCAATACACCATCAAGGATGGATGGTAAATGGCCAACAACGGGACTGAGAAGAGAATGTTGAGAAACAAAACCCTCCAAACCCTCAAAGTCCAGGTTAAAATTGTTCAAAGGCACAGTCCGAAAATCCCCACCCCCACCCCCACGAAGAGGACTAACGCCAACCTCATCTCTATAATTTCCAGGTGGCATAGTACAAATATCCCGGTGCATTAGAAAGTCACAGCTATAATCTAAGGCATCATCCAACTCCATAGCTGGTAAAAAAAACCCTAGCAGGAAAATTGAGAAAGTTAAAGGTGAAAACAGGATTTACAAAAAATAATACCAGCCAGCTAATGTTAAGGTCCGCCGGGAGTCAAATTCTCCATTCTTGATAACCGTTCCATCATATTGACACTGACATGCCACCGAGGGCATACCACCTGCAGGAAACCTACCCCAAAACGACCGCCATCACACCAGCAACCCTAGCCCGCCTTCCTCAACTCAACTTCCATTGCTTCAAAATATTATTCCTATGCTCAAAAAGCTTGAATAAAAGTATTCCTAACTCCAAGTTTGATTATATGTAGTTATTTGTTATAGCACGAAGTTTATGGATAGATATTGGGTCTTGTTTATGTATAGATCAATAACAAAGACCCAATATCTATCCCCCCATGTTACCTCCTCTACTATCTCCCTTTCCACATCTCTCTCTCTTATTCCTCGTTTCTATCCCTTTGTCCCTAACACCCCACCTCTCCACCCCCTCTCTCTCTAAAAATACCTTTCTCTCTAACCCCTCTCCTCCTCCCCCCACAACTCTCTCTCTCTCTCTCTCTCTCTCTCTCTCTCTCTCTCTCTCTCTCTCTCTCTCTCTCTCCATAACCCCCTCCTCCCTTTCTCTCTCTCCCCACACTATCCCTAATCCCCAACCTCTCTCTCTATCACTATTCCCATTGCCCTCTCTCTCCATGCATCTTTCTCTCTCCCCCTATACCTCCTTTCTCTCTAATCTTTATCCTCTTCCACAAATACATAAAATTCCCGATCTCTATATCTATATCTCTCCCAAAACCCCCCTCCCCCTACCCCTATTCACCCCCACCCCACCCCCCCCCTCTCTCTCTCTAGCCCAAAAACACCCACTCCTCATCCCGCTAGCCCTACCCACCTCTCTCTCCTACCACCCCTTCCCTTAACCCCCTCACTCTATCTCTCTGTATCCCCCTACCACTAACCACCCCCCATCTCTTTCTCCCTCTCTCTCTCTAACCTCCATCCCTCTCTCTCCCTAATTCCCTCCTACACCCCGTGCGCCTACCCCCCCATCTCTCTCTCTCTCTATCTCTCTCTATTTCTCTCTCTCTCTCTCTCCCTATCCCTAATCCCCCTTCTACCTCTATCCCTCCTAATACACCGTATATAAACACCCCCAAGATCTATCTCTCTCTCTAACCCCAACCTCCCCACTCCTCACTTATACCCCCTCTTCTCTCTAACCACCCTACTCCTCCACAAACCCCTACTCCCCCATCCCCCCTGCTCTCTCTCTACCCCTAACCCCAAACTCCTCATCCCCTATCCCTACTCCCCTCCTTCTTTCTCTCTACCCCCATCCCCCCAACTCCTCATTCCCTATACCTACCTCCCCTTTCTCTCTCCCTACCCCCAAACCCCCATTCCTCATCCCCCTTCCCCTACCTCCCTTCTCTATATACCCCTAAAATATATTTGATCTCTACCTGTAATCCCCCTTCTCTCTCTCTCTCCCTAAACCCCCTCCTACTCCCTCCACCCCTAACCGCTACTCTCTTTCTCCTACTCCCCCTACCCCCTACCGCCTCTCTCTCTCTCTCTCTCTCTCTCTCTCCCAACCCCCCATGCCTCACCCTCCTACCCCTACCCCCCACTTTTTCTCTTTCTCTCTTCTAGTACCCCTACCCTTACCCCCCATCTTTGTCTCTCCTAATCCCCTCTCCCCTAACATTAACCACGCCCCCACAATCTCTCTCTCTCTCTCTCTCTCTCTCTCTCTCTCTCTCTCTCTCTCTCTCTCTCTCTCGTTCTCGTTCGCTCTCTCTCTCTCTCTACCCCTATACCGGACACCTCACTGTCTTACCCCTATCTTGTACTCTATATATTTATCTGTCCTACTACCCCTACCCCTACCCCCCCAATTTATCTCTTTCTCTCTCCAACTATCCATACCTCTAAACCCTCCCTATCTTTCCCCTAGCACTACCCCACCTCCTCTCTCTCTCTCTCCCCTCCTCCCCGTAATCCTTACTAACCCATTCTCTCCTCTCTCTCTCTCTCTCTCTCTCTCTCTCTCTCTCTCTCTACTAACCCCCCTCATACACCCATACCAATAACCAATACCCTCTATTGCTCTCCCCTCCCACCCCAACCCTTGCTAACCCTCTCTCCCCTATCTTTCTCTGCCAACCCCCTAAAAACCCCATCTCTCTATTCCCCCAACCCCCCATGACTAAAAACCCAACATAAATGTTCAGCAAGGAACACATGCATGTTTTTCCTCATAAGACAAAATACACCAATTTGCATCCCAAGATTGTCTCCTCAAAACATGCAGGCTATTGTTCTCATGTGCAAAACCCGTGACAAATATTCTTTTGTAAGATCTCTTTGTTTCTTATACCATATACATTCACTATTTTTGCATATTTTTGTTCTATTAGAACCTCTTGGAGATACACTTTTTCATTCCAACCTTTTGGAGATGGATAACAAAAGAAATAGAGCCAAAAAGTCTAGAAGAATGGAGTTTCTCCTTGAAAAAGTCCATAAAATAAGAGAGAAGGAAAGGTTGGGTATGGAAAAAATAAGGTATCCACAAAGAATCCCCCAAAATCCAATGGAGGCCATTCATGTTCCATCAAAAAGCAATGATCCAATTAAAGAAGAAGGTATTCAAACTTTGCTAGATGTTGTGTATTCACCTGGGGATATTTGACAAGTTACTCCTCATGTGCAAGTTGAATTTGAACAATCAGATATTCAACATATAGACCACACACATGTCTAATCCTCTCCCAATCTCGATTCTCAATTCGCAGTGTTACAATGTACCAATTAATGGATTCACAAACCTTTTCCACCTTCGTTACCTCGACTATCTATTGAATGTCGAAGAAATTCTAGACGTATTCAAGTGAATGGAAGTCCTCTAGCATCCCTTGAAGGTAAGTTACCAAAACGAACTATGCATCCAAATGTCAATTATTGTTAGATTTGTTAAAATAATGTTGTTTAGTCGTTGTTAGGATAATTTTAGGCACAAATATAGTTAAAGGTTAAGATGCTAGTAATCACGTTGTTATAAATCTTCAAGTGAATTTTAATACAATTGGAAAGTCTACTCGTTCAAAAGTTCATAATGTTTTCCATCATGTGTTATCATAATCGACTGTAAACAAGCACACAAGGCATTGCTGATTGTTGTCATTCACATCTACCTTTCTTAAGTAAATAGAAAAAGTCTTCAAAAGCACTCTAAGCAAACATATTCTTGGGCATTTGTTGGAATGTTGTCTCATTGAGACATGCAATTATTTGATTCTTTCAAGGAACTAGTACACAATTTTTGGCATGACAATACCAGGCCTTTATCCAATCAAAGATATGTGCTAAAGTTGTGAAAATGTACTAATTATTATGAGCCCCAAATTAAGCACTTCTTTGACATGACACAAATATATCTCTATGAGATATTCACTATTGAACATGTAGATTTGAACCTAGGCCAAACACCATTTGAGAAATGTAAACCTTTGTATGCTAGAATATGCACATACCATAACACATGTTGTAGATACCATGTAGAATTTGATTATTTTTATGACACATATGTACACATTCATCGTGTTTTGCATAGTAAAATTGTGGAGGAGTGCTCATCCATAATACTACCAATTTCATCGTGGAAATTTATTCACAATGTCATGTGTCCAAGGCCAGATGAAAAAAAATACTATGGGGAATCTTGTATATATGGAACATGATATGCATGTAGTGGGTTGTTTTAATACATTGATGCATTCATGAAAGCGAGCACCAATTTGGGAGGATGATAGTAGATATGAAAAGCTTCAAGTATGTTACGTATCAACTTGATAGCGGGAAAGAAAGAAAAAAGACTACACTAGTGAAGTCCTAAGTAAGTGAAGATTATTAGTATTGTTTCTTATCACACCTTCAAAATTTTCATATATTTTTTAAAGGTCACAATGCAATTTAATCTTTATCTCTGTGTCACCAATTATGAGTATGTTATTTCATGAAGTATTATTTTGTTAAAACCAAACAATATGTTCAACATGTACATGTAGCACAATGGTATGATAAACAATTTTGAATATGTAGAGACACCTTTCCCATAGGTACTATATTGTCAGTTATGGATTTCGCTGAGAACTACATCCTTCATCCATAGAATGAGATCCATAGTTAGTATTATCATTCATATCAAGTTATCATAATGGTACATATCACATATAGGCATGGGACAGATAGTAACAATGACAGGAGGATAGTAGTGAAAGAGACAAACTTCTACATAAGTGATGATAGGTTCCTCGACCTACATTATGTGCAACATTGCTTTCAAATGTTTTATGGTAACTTGAAGGAGAGGGATATATAGATGGATCGACATTGGATATGGTTAGATGGTTGTGCATGCCAATTCAAAAATTCCGGTGTATTCCATTGGTTGAGTATTTTTCACAAAACATGCAATGTGCAACATATTTGGAACAATTTTGAGAATGGGCATGGTAAAGGTGTCCATGATGGAGCTAGTGTATGCTTAAAAATGGCATTTAAAAGGAAGGATATGAAGTTTACAACAAATCATCATATTCTAGATGCAAAATATATAGTCCAGTGGTGCTCTGCAGTAATGTCAAGTGGTTCTCAAGGATAGTCAAATTTAACAGGGACTTGATATGTACTGAGAAATTTCTAGGAAGTGGTCAATATAGAATGGTCATAGTCATATCATTGCAACAAAGTACAAGGAACTCGTGGCTTTAATTTAGTGCAAAGATCAAACAACCCTTTATTTTAAGTATGGAATAAAAAAGTAGCATGCTTCTGTTTCCATTGTAGTAGTGGCAAATGAGATAATTGTGAATCAATGAACTTGATTGATGAATGGGACCATGTATTACTTGTGGTAGACCAACGCATGATAGTTGTTGAAACAACCCAATTAGATGAGGGCCAATCATCTATTTCAATAGACTATGATCATATCTTTGATCTTGTACAACCAAGTAGAGATATCTCATATCGTATTTAAAAATTTGATTTTTATTATTTAACTATGTTATCAAACTCTTACACATTTGTATTTGACCATATATTGTATTTTTGTAGGAAACATATATGTGATTGTTGTCCCAAAAGACAATGATTGGGGCATTGATTATTGGTTGGAATGATGCATACAAGGGAAGCAAAATCCCAATAAATTTTCAACTAATGATGAAGGTAATGATTTTCCAATTGGATCAATGGTTGTTAAGCGTGAATACTTAATGTAGCATGAAAATTCAAGAAATACTGGTGGTTATGTATTCGTGGATTATAGACTAGGTGCAGTGTTCTATCACTTTACAAATATGGTCATTGCCAACAAACATCCAATTGTAGACAATATTTTGAAAGATCTCACACAAGGTACACTACTTCCTACCTCATTTAGAGCACAAGATATTGTTGGAGACCATTATAAACAAAGAGGATCTACTTGAATGCAACTAGGTTTGTATGATAATAGGTATGATGACATGATGAGGTATGTTATTTAAGGGTTCCTTTAATTGATTAATTTCTAGTGCAAATTCAAAATTTTCATGTATGTGATGTCCTAGTTTGAATGTAATGTATGAGGAAACTAACTGTACCATCCTTTTGCATTTCAAGGTTCTAAAAAGAATCTAGATATAGCAGATGAAGGAGAGAGAAAGAACATGGTGTCTCTAGATACCACCATGAAATGCTTGGGAATTTGTGTATTATTAAGGGATTGTATATGTATTTGAAATCGATAGTATTCCATGTGAATCTAATGTATATGCAATATTTTTAGAATCTCTGGATCAATTTTTTCAGTAACAATCTTCTCAACCTCCTTATTATTTGTTGGATGTTATTAATGCATATAGGACCCTACATCAATTGTGAGAAACATAGCCACTCTATAAGAATATTATTGTTTTTCCTTGTTGGTAGCTACTAGTAGTTTGTAGTTGGCCTAAATAGTTATCATATGATGGGAACTATCGCTAAGGATATCTACCAAATCCAATGGTGAAAACCCTAGTTCATAAAACTTAGGTCTAGATAAGAACAAGTTCATATTTGGAACAATAATCTTGAAATGATAATGTGTGCATGGCAATTAAAAGGAGTTTGGAACACAAATTTCATGTTTGATCTTTTCATACAATAATGGAATAAATCCAAGTATAATTGAGGCATGGATCAATTGTTATTGTCTTGAATTTATGAGTTGAAAGAGGATAAACACATTGAGACACCTTAGTAAAAGAATATTATTCTATATTACATTATTGAGCTCATAACTACTGTGTAACATGTTACATTTATATTTAAATGGAGGAATATAATTTTTCATTGACATGTAATTGTCACTTTACCCCATATTTGACTAATAGGTTCTTTTAGTGGTCAAGGTGGTTAGATCACTTCCATGCTTCTGCTTATTTTGTTGCATCAATTGCAACGACAAAGCAATATTTGTTGAGTTAATTGAGATGTTTCACTTGTCATTTTTTCCTCCACCTATACCAATAGGAACACTATTTATAGATATGAAGTGTCACTACATTGTTCAAAACTTTTAGGAAAATTAGAAGCATAGTGGCCAAGCTTCCAAAAATTCAAGAACTTGATGTTTCTCATGTCCTTCTTACACGAATTTATTCTCATGGGATTTCCAATTTATTCTCATATTTGAGGCTTAAAGTAGTCATACTACTACTCCTAGAACATGATATTAGAGAAAACATATAAAAAACCTAGAAAAGCTTATCACATGTACACAATGGTTTTTTGAAGCATGATTTATGGTATCCCATCCTTGAAATCTCCTAACAACTCCCTTTGACACTATGCAATTTCTTGCATGATAATGTTAAGTACTGAAACTATTCAACCTTGCGTATGTGGGTAGTGTTCCCATGTTGAAAATTCTCACACACACATGTAGGAGATTGCAAAACTCAATCCTGATGCCCAGTTGGGTTTTTATACCCTAATGGTAAACTCACCAAGTGTCCATGAAAGGCTTAAGGAGGCGACTTGCAACTAGCCATAAAATGATGAATTTGGATGGGATCGATGAACCATTGACTCCAATGGGATCATGAAAATGCATTCCAACTAGGGTAACCTATCTCCTGTGGGTCCATCAATCGGTGCTAATGTTGTGCAATGATCTCATAAACTAGAGTTTTGATCAGTAAGAGACTATGCATTTTTTGCATGATTAGGTCAACTACTGAAAATCATTGATATTGGGACCATGAGTAGTGTTAGCATGTAAAACATGCCCAAACACTCATGCAATATCTTATGAAACTCAATTCCAGTTCCCAGTTGGGTTGTTATGCCCCAATGAATGATTCTCCAAGTGTCCCTAAAAGGCTTAAGGAGATGATCTGCAACTCGCCATAAAATGATGACCATGGCTTATATTGATGAACCATAAAATCCATTGTTCTTGTGGAAATGCATTCCATATATGGGAACCTCTCTCCCATGGTTCCATCACTCTATTCTAATCTTGTGCAGTGATATTATGAACTAGGGTTTTGCTCAATAAGGGACTATGTTCTTTCAACATGATTAGTTCAAGTACTGAAACTCCTTGACCATGGGACCATGGGTATTGTTCCCATGTTGAACATGCTGAAGAACACATGCAAGAGATTACACAAATCAATTCTCATGCTCAGTTGGGTTTCTATTCCCTAATGATAGATTCACCAAGTGTTCTTAAAGGAGGTGACCTACAAATCACCATAAAATGATGACCATGGATTGGATTGACAAACCACCAATTCCTTTGCGCTAATGAAAATGAATTTTGTCTCATGGAACCTCTCTCCCATGGGTCCATCACCTTATGCTTGTATTGTGCAGTTATATCAGGAATTATGGTTTTTATCCATAAGAGACTATTGATTTTTTCCATGATTATGTCAACTACATAAAATAATCAACCTTGGTACTATGGATAATGTGTCGATGTTGAACATGACCAAACATACATGCAAGAGCTTACAAAACTAAATTATGATTCCCGGTTGGTTTTTATGCCGTAATGTCAGATTCACTAAGTGTCCATAAAAGGCTTAAGGAGGCGACCTGCAAGTCGCCATAAAATGATGACCATGGCTCAAGTCGATGAACTATCAACTATTTTTAGCTCATGGTAATTCATTCCAGTTAGGGGCACCTCTCTCCTATGGTTCCATCACTTGGTCCTTGTCTTGTGTAGTGATCTTAAGAACTAGGGTTTTGCTCACTAAGAGACTATGAAATTTTCACATGATTAGGTCAACTACTAAAACTCCTTGAACATGGGATCGTGGGTAGTTTTACCATTTCTAACATTCCCTATCACGCATGAAGGAGCTTACGGAACTCAATTCCAATTCCCCATTGGGTTTTTATGCCCTATTGACATATTCACCAAGTGTCCCTGAAAGGATTAAGGATGCGACATGCAACTTGCCATAAAATAATTATTGTGGATTGAATTGGAAAAATGTTGAATTTGTTTGGCTCATGAAAATGCATTCTATCTAGGGGAAACTCTCCCATGTGGTTCCATTTTCTGGTGCACATCTTGTGCATAGATCTCTGGAATTAGGGTTTTGCTCATTAAGAGACTATGTAGTTTTATGATTAGGTCAACTACTGAAACCCATTGAACTTGGGACCATGGGTAGTGTGCCAATGTTGAGCATTCCAAAACACACATGCTAAAGCTTATATAACTCAATTATGATGCTCTATTGGGTTGTTATTCCCTAATGACAAATTCACTATGTTTCTCTAAAAGGATTAAGGAGGTGACTTTCAACTTGCCATAAAATGATGACTATGTCTCATATCGATGAACCGTCATCTCCATTGGGATTGTGACAATTAATTCCATCTAGGGGCACCTCTCTCATGTGGTTCCATCACCCCATGCTCATCATGTGTAGTGATCTCAGGAACTAGGATTTTTCTCATTAAGAGACTATTAAATTTTAGCATGATTAGGTCACCTACTGAAACTCCTCAAACTTGGGACTGTGAGTAGTGTGCCCATGTAGAAAATTCCCATAAACACATGTACTATTTTATGAAACTCAATTTCAATGCATCATTGGGTTTTTATGTGCTAATGACAAATTCACCAAGTGTCCCTGAAAGGATTAATGAGGAGACCTACCACTCACAAAAAAATGCATTCTAGTTAGGGGAATCTCTCTTTCATGAGTCGATCACGTGGTGCTCATCTTGTTTAGTGATACTAGGAACTAAGATTTTGATCAGTAAGAGACTATGCATTTTTTACATGATTAGGTCAACTACTAAAAATCCTAAACCTTGGGACCATGGGTAGTGTTCCCATGTCGAACATGCACATACGAACCATTAGGAGCTTACGAAACTCAATTCCAATGCTTAGTTGGATTTTTATTCCCTAATGAGAGATTCACCAAGTGTACCTAAGAGGATTAAGGAGGCCACCTACAACTTGCCATAAAATGAGGACCGTGGCTTGGATTGATGAACCATTGAATTTGTTGGAATTATGAAAATGCATTCCATAAAGGGGAACCTCTCTCCCATGGTTACATCACCTAGTGTCGTCTTGTGTAGTGATTCCAGGAACTAGAATTTTGCTCGTTAAGAGACTGTGCGCTTTTTCCATGTTTAGTTCAACTATTGAAACTCCTCGACCTTGGGACCATGAGGTCTTGTTCAACGATCTAAGAAACTAGGGTTATTCTTAGTTTGTCTTGAAAGGATAAAATAGGGTTACTATAATGTGACATGATGTTTAACAAAAGTTATGAAGGTTCTTGTCAAGGTGCTCGTCACATCTTTTGTTTACCCTTTTTAACAAAATAAAATTCATATTCTTTGTTATGTCTAGTGTATAGAATGCCATGTGTTTGAGTTTGTTGATTTTACATAAGATATAGTAGGTAATTACTTACTTACTGGATCTTAGATTTGATTTCTATTTTTTTTGGTACTTGATTGAAATAACCCTCAAGTAGGTACCTTTTGGTAAATATAGGTGCCAAAACTCTAACACTAAATTGGAGACCATGGTAGGGATGAAACCCTTATACCATACTTGGTTGCATATGTTCCCCATTAAGAGATAAATGTCAAGTATGTGTTATATGTATGTTGTTAAGGCTTGTCATTGACACCAAAATGCATTGTCATACTTAACACAAAATTTCATTGGCATTAGAGCTATTAAAACACTTGTTTTTGGAAATTCGTGCTTAAGAAAATATTGAGCATTGCACCTCATCATAGACTTTGGAAACAACTTAAATCAATGCCTGCACCTTGGTAAAACAAATTCCCATTATGTGTCCTCCTTATGTATGGTGTGATTAAGCTTACGCATGTGAAACAATTGCTTGAAGTTAATATAATATAAACAATTTGGATAGTTCGAGGAATTGTCTAACCTTTTCAGGGAAAATTTTAAGGATCCTTATTTAAAAGTGTTTAAACATTGGAAAATCTTACCAATTCCTAAAATGTCAACTATAAAATATTTGGCAATATTTTTCTAAAAAATTCAATTTCCAAGGATTTTATATAGTTTATTTAATAATTTGTCGATTTTTAGAGTGAAAAAATTTTACCCATAAAAAATGGGTGAAATAGGGCTTCAAAAAATGCAAATTGACGAATCGTTTATTGGAAAAAAACATGGAAAAATAGCCCATGGGATAAATTTCGCCCCTAATATTATCCTTGCATTGATAACTCTAAAAAGTGGAATTACTTATAAGCATGTGAAATTGGTTTGGTGCTCCTATGTCTTATCCCTCACTTCTTGTACATTGAAATATATATCAATGTTTGTTCATTGCTCTGAGCGCTAAGTATATTTTCCTGACAAAGGGGCATTGTATGGATGTAGAAAATTCACATTGAAAATTGGATGCAAATACAAAAAAGGTACTATGTCCAACTCAAATGCATTGTCACCAAATTTTTTGAATATGATGTTAGGCCCATGAGAAAGAGAGATAATATTACAAAGAGGGTCTATGGGTCCTTGCTATTATCTTGATTCAAATACAACTTGGTAAAATAGTTGGCATCAAGAATACTCATTTAACTCATTCACCCAATATTTCTATGATTTCAATTAAGTGATATCATTCTGACAACATAGCTAGTCAAGAAATAACACATAATTCACTCATTCAATGCAAAAGAACATGGTAGAATCAATATTGTAAGTAAGTTAATCATGAAAAATATTTTTATTTCTTCCTCCTACTAAATATAACCATTCTAAAGTTTATTAAATATATTCACACAAATCCAATTACTATTTAGCACTTCTTTGTCAATTGCAACAATGCGATATCGATTTCTTGGATGATGAAAATTTTATGGAATGAAAGGGATCCAACATCCTAACTCTAGAGATGTGAATACTTCGCCAATGGGTGAATTAAGCTTGTGGGAAACTACAAATCAATAAGAAGACAACAAAACCTAGGAACACATCATCAAGAACCCAATCACACTACATAGGTTTTCAATTCAAATATTTAAATGGACATGAATTCCATTAGCCTATGAGGCATTGCATATCTCTTTAGAGTTGAAGGAAAAGCTTTCCTACTCATGGGGATGCCTCTAGATAGATTTTAATCTACAAAAAAATGGATAATGAAAGAGGAACATCCACAAGATAAAGAGGAGTTATAAATGCAATGAAGATTCTAAATGCAATGAGGAAGAAGGAAGAATAAGGAAAAATAATTTCACACTAAGGTAGACTAGGAGTTATGTTGAATAAAATATTATCCAAGACTAGCGAAAATAGAAATCTTTGGGTTCATGAGCTAGTGATCAAATCACTTGGTAATTTGGAGGCTAATCTCATTTGGTTGGACACATAAAATATGCACAAAATGCCCTTAGAGGTTAAACTGTGGCTCTCATTTGGCGACTCTCTTCGTTGAAATTGAATAAAAAAATTGCGTGATGTCCATCTCTCTTGTGTGGTATTGAGTATGGATTCTGGATGTTAGTGGTATTATTGTTCCTGTGTAAACTAATACTTATTGGAAAAAGTGTTCTTTGGGTGGAAACTATTCTTATGAGGAAAACATGGCTAAAACTCCCACGTTGCCTTGAAACTCAACTAGAATCCTTTAAATGATGAATAATGATCTTAACAATATCATATGGGATTAGAGATCATAATTGATCACTACAATTTTATTTTCCCCTTCATATTCACCTCATAACACCACACTTGTTGTTGAGGTTTAGGTTCCAAATCATGCAACAGTGTAATGTAATATTGCTCTGTCATCTCTATTAATAATTTGAAATATATTAAAACCATTGAATAATGTTGTTCTTAGAGCTTGATTGATGTTGATCATACCTAGGAATTAATGTAAAGGAATGTCAATAGATTAGTTGAGGGTGAGTGCACAAAGTTGAGGGACATTTAAGATGAAATGGTAGATTCAAGAAACTCATTCAAGCTCCATAAAAGAGAATTGATCCCAAGCAATCCCGATCCTTCCAAACCTAGTCCCAAGCCTGCTATGGTGAAGGAAAAGTAGGATAGTTAAACAAAATGTGTAAGCGTTATGTAGTTCTAAAATGTGTACGCATTTTGTAGAACATGTTTTATGTCCCAAAATGGGCCACATCGATCATTTTCTCCACAACAATGATAGGAAACGATGTCGAGCGACTAAAGAACATATTGGTGAACACAATTTGGGTGAGAAGGGCATCCATCTTCCACCTTGGGCATAATTATCCTCCATTTAAGGTATTTACATCAAAATCCATCCTTCGAAATAATCTATTTTCACTAATTTGTATGCCAAAAAATAAATTTAAACCATAATTTTATTAATTTATATGCCCTAAAAAAATTTGAACCATAACTCTAGTTATTTGTATGCCCTAAATAAATTAAAACCCCAATTTACTCATAAAAATTAAATCAGTTTCACTAGATGCATATATATCCATGAGCAAGGATTATGAATCTAAACCATTATTTACAAATATGTAAAGTTTCTCATCTATATAGCAAGGTTGCATACAACTAAAAAAATATCAAGTGGAATTCATATCTACCCCAAAATACAAATAAAAAAAATATGAAGTGGAATTCATATTGGGATTTTATTCATCAATAGCACCCTATGCCCCCTCCTCTAGGATCTAGCCCTTGCCTCTATCCAGAATCTCGGAGTTGGTCCTCCAAGGGAATTAGTCAACACCCTACAATTTTTATGAAACTTCATTATCAAAGCCTTAAAATAAGGTAGAGAAGCTTGCCATGCCATATACACATATGGCATTTAATGTATGTATCTGGCAATTTAAATTAATACACATATACGACATAAATTTAGGATGAAAAACGTTAAATGCTTATTTGTTTGTGCAATTGTTCAATTATAAATATTAAATTATAAATAGTTCATGTCATTATTTGTTGCACACTATTTTTACATTTTTCATTTCTTAGAGATGTCATTATACCATGTGTATTTTTATAATGATATTATTTTGTATTTATGATTGTAGTGGCTACTATGGATCTGTAAGAGCAGTAAACTAATAAAAGTAACAAGACAAACAAATGATTAGCATGCAATAAAAGATTTGATAAATACAATGGATCTGATATCCTGTAAATTTATAAAAACCAGTATACAACCAGAAGCATCATGCAATGAAAGATCTGAAACAAAATAGTGTATCTAATCAACAATATAACAGAAAAATATGCTATGAAAATATAGGAGCCATACCTGGATAGATGACCTAGCAGCTACCATTACTTTGATAGCTCCAATAGTGCAACTGAAGGTGGGGGGGTGACTCTCCACCCAACCAACCCCTAGCGAAAGGCTGAGGCCCCCGAGCCCCCAACAATTAACCCTATGTCAGTGCTATCTTTCCTTCCTCTCCTGCATAGCTCCTCTTCCAAGATGGCCAAAGACAAAAAAATCCCCTTCTCTTCATTTCTTCTCCTCCTTTTATCCCCTCCTTCTCCCAATTTCTTAATTTGTTTTAATGAAATTTGTTTTCATCCTTTTTCTTTTATATTCCCCATTATATGATTTACCCCTTATATTTATTATAAATATTCCCCTTTTTATTATTTCACCCCTTTTATTTCATTATTTTACATTAGGGTTGTTACATAATTCCCCCCTTCAGGAAACTTTGTCCCGACATTATAATATTCAAGCAATAAAAACAATAGTTATTCAATCAATCAATCAATCAAGTAAATACTATAGTATATATGTATCTAGTGCTATTGTGAAGTTTAGAGATTTATATGTGTGGCCACCACATAGAAGTCTCCAAACCACACTAATACAATCAAACACCCTAAGTTACAACATGCTCTTAAGTAATTCCCTATGAGTCTAGTATGCAACCATATCAACAATCATGCATCATATATATATAAGCATTAGATAATTAATTAATAATTAATGAATATTTGTTTGTTTACTTCCTCTTTCCTTACTCACCCTCTCCCTAAGAATCATACCATCCGATCAACCTCCCTACACCTCCCCTCCAACTCCAGATGGTCCCGCTCACCATGGAACAGGCCCTCTACTGTAACATGTCTGCGGATCATACAGTAGGCATCAAAAGTTCCCCGGGAAGTTACCACGACATTGCCACCTTGCCAACTTCTGGTAATAATACGACCTCATCGGATTCTAATCGAAATTTGGGCCTCATCAGTACTAGCCAGCATCTGGTTCCCAGTACCCCGATCTTGATACTCCCAGTACCCCCGATCCTGATATTAGGATCATTATACCCCAAGAATCTCGGAAGGCTAGCCTAAACATCCTCCATAGCACCCTCAAAAAACTAGCCCCAAGCATCAGAAGTCCTTCTCCATAAACCTCCCTCCCGATGAGTATGTCTCCAACTGTGGACTCTGGTCACATAAGAAGTTCTCCGAGAAGTATATGTGGCACTGCCACCTTCCCAACTTCTGGTACAAAATTCAAGCGTTGCTGGCATAAAGCTAATTGTTGGGCTTGTCCCCTAGCCCATAATTTATTTATAGTAACCATTCTCATTCGTGGTTATGGGCTCCCATGAAATCATAGGATACTTAGCCTCATCAGGCTCTATGAGTGGATCACCTGGAACAATTGGCACTTGCCATAATGAATAATCATTAGAAACCATTTCTCAATATATTAATATATCATGGATCAACCTTGAATCATGTGCTAACAAGAATTTCTAGCCACCAATTCATATTGCATTACTTTGCATCATAAGCCATTGTCACGATACGTCATGCCAAGTTTAACATCTACTGCATTTTGGTGCTTTTTGCTACCATTATAACATAACTGGTCATGATACTTTCATAATTTCACTAAGCATCTCAATAATATGCCATGATAAGCTACCATATTTCAACATTAGTACTATCAACATGGAGTAAGAACTCACATAATCCATCATCATATCAAATATGCATTCTACGGGGAGCAAAAAGGGTTAGCATGAAACGATATCATGTCACACCAAATATCTGATATAATCTCTTATTCTTCACTAACACATAACATAGCTGTAAAATACCAACATTAACCACAACATGATTTCATACCATTTATGTGCCAAATGTCATTTATATCTAGATGCAATGATAAGCTATAACATCATTTTATGTTCCACACGTCGTCTATCTTATAACGTGATGAAATAACATCAAGAAGTATCTCATGCACAACCCATGGCTAGAATTAACAATCATCAAATTTCACATGAATAATGCATGACTATGAATCACATGTCTATAAGGCATCATTTTAAGAAACAACATGTAATAACACCATATCATCTACCACATAAATTTCTTTTCAAGGTGCCATAAATAAGACTATAAAGTATCATCAGCACGAAAAACTCAGTATCATCATGAAATATTCAACATATGTCCTCTAACTTCAGAATCCATGCAAGTTAATTCAACAACTACATTAGGAACCTAGTTCAGTGGATAATTTTGTATGGAAGAAATTATGATTTACTATGGTATCGAGATCACCTGATTTTATGTATGAATTATCGAATCAAACAAAAGTTCCTTTTGGAATTGCATACTTATCCTATAGGAGGAAATTTATGGTTCCTAAAACTTACCACATGATCAAGAAAGATTTTTCTAGGAAGGTGTTAAAACCAATTTCATAATTTTTTTACTGACAATCAAGACACCAAGTCTATTGCAAACATTATCTCTACCAAGTCAACATTGGGAAGAGGTCGCAATAGATGATGCACAACACTTATTGAGTAGTCCAACCTTACAAAATACTATGCGACTATCGATGCACACTATCATTTATCATGAGATAACTAATGCTTACTAATAATGCATTTACCCATTATTTCAATGCATGATGTTTTAACTCATATAGTATTTTGTCTTTATGCAGAACTTAATCTTTGTCACCTATAGTAATTACTCACTATCCTGTATCATGCTTTCCAAAACCTAAATCAATTTGGATACTAAATTAATATAATGTTCAACAAAAATGTAACACAATACGAATACAATGCAAAGTAAATACGTATTAATTCAATACAAGCTTTTTTAGGAAACATCATGAAGAGGCTACCCTAACAACAAATCCAGGATGCAATGCAGGAACATTTATCATCAACCCTATTTGTGAAAGGCCACTCTCAAAATCACTTCAAGGGGGCAACCCCCTACTACCAGATAATAATATATTCAAGATATCGTGCAAGTACATTCAATGAACTTTATATAGAGGAAGGTTGGTGAATTTTCATTCCCTTTTGATGACACATGGAGGGGAACATGAACCCTTGTGATAACATGTGGAGTTTATTACTATTGAGGATAATGCTAAACATCCCCTAATCCCTTAATATGGATTAACTATAAGAAATATATTTTATTAACATCTTAAGCCGTTATTAAATACTTAGAAAGGTACATAACATAAGTACCCCAATTAAAATATATTTTCCAAATATGCTATGAAAATAAAGGAGCCATACCTGGATAGATGACCTAGCAACTACCATTACCTTAATAGCTCCAATAGTGCAACTGAAGGTGGGGGGATGACTCTCCACCCAACCAATCCCCAGCCAAAGGTTGAGGCCCCCGACCCCCCAACAATTAACCCTATGCCAGCGCTATTGTTTAATGAAAGATCTGAAACAAAAGAGTGTATCTAATCAACAATATAACTGAAAAATATGCTATGAAAATAAAGGAGCCATACCTGGATAGATGACCTAGAAGCTACCATTACCTTGATAGCTCCAATAGTGCAACTAAAGGTGGGGGGATGACTCTCCACCCAACCAATCCTCAGCCAAAGGCTGAGGCCCCTGAGCCCCCAACAATTAAGCCTATGCCAGCGCTATCTTTCTTTACTCTCCTCCAGAGCTCCTCTTCCAAGATGGCCAAAGACAAAAAGACCCCTCTCTTCACTTCTTCTCCTCCTTCTCCCAATTTCTTAATTTCTTATTTAATGCAATTTGTTTTCCCTTATTTTCTTTCATATTCCCAATTATATTATTATCTTACATTATTTAATAATTATTATATTAAATATTCTCTATATTTGTATATGAGGGTTGTTACATACTCTACCCCTTCAAGAAACTTTGTCTTGAAGTTATAATATTCAAGCAATAAATACAATACTTATTCAATCAATCAATCAAGTAAATACTATAATATATAGGTAGCTAGTACTATTGTGAAGCTTAGAGATTTATATGTGTGGCCACCACATAGAAGTCTCCAAACCGCACTAATACAATCAAATTCCCTAAGTTACAACATGCTCCTAAGTAATTCCCTATGAATATAGTATGCAACCATATAACCAATCATGCATCATACATAAATAAGCATTAGATAATTAATTAATAATTAATGACTATTTGTTTACTTCCTCTTTCCTTACTCACCCTCTCCCTGAGAATCATACCATCTCATCAACCTCCTTACACCTCCCCTCTAACTCCGGATGGTCCCGCTCGCCATGGAATGGGCCCTCTACTGTAACCTGTCCGCAGATCATACAGTAGGCATCAGAAGTTCCCTGGGAAGTTACCACGGCATTGCCACCTTCCCAACTTCTGGTAATAATACGACCTCATCGGATTCTAACCGGAATCTGGGCCTCATCGGTACTAGCTGGCATCTGGTTCCCGGTACCTCGATCCTGATACTCCCGGTACCCCCGATCCTGATATTAGGATAATTATACCCTAGGCATCTCGAAAGGCTAGCCTAAACATCCTCCCCAGCACCCTCAAGGCACTAGCCCGAGGCATCAGAAGTCCTTCTACATAAACCTCCCTCCCGGTGAGTCTATTTCCAACCGTGGACTCTGGTCACATCAGAAGTTCTCCAGGAAGTATCTATGGCACTGCCACCTTCCCAATTTCTGATACAAAATTCAAGCACTACTAGCATAGAGCCGATTGTTGGGCTTGTCCCCCAACCCATAATATATTTATAGTATCCATTCTCATTCGTTGGTATGGGCTCCCACGAAATCATAGAATACTTAGCCTCATCAGGATATTTGAGTGGATCACCTGGAACAACTGGCACTTGCCATAATGAATAATCATTAGTAACCATTTCTCAATATATTAATATATCATGGATCAACCTTGAATCATGTGCTAACAAGAATGTCTAGCCACCAATTCATATTGCATTACTTTGCATCATAAGCCATTGTCACGATAAGTCATGCCAAGTTTAACATCTACTGCATTTTGGTGCTTTTTGCTACCATTATAACATAACTGGTCATGATACTTTCATAATTTCACTAAGCATCTCAATAATATTCCATGATAAGCTACCATATTTCAACATTAGTACTATCAACATGGAGTAAGAACTCACATAATCCATCATCATATCAAATATGCATTCTACGGGGAGCAAAAAGGGTTAGCATGAAACGCTATCATGCCATACGAAATATCTGATATAATTTCTTATTCTTCACTAACACATAACATAGCTGTAAAATACCAACATTAACCACAACATGCTTGCATACCATTTATGTGACAAATTTCATTTATCTCTAGATGCAAGGATAAGCTATAATAGCATTTTATGTCTGCATGTCATGAAATAACATCAAGAAGTATCACATGCACAACCCATGGCTACAATTCTCATGGCTAGGAATAACAACATCAAATTTCACATGAATAATGCATGATCATGAATCACGTGTCTATAAGGAATCATTACCATATCATGTACCACATAACTTACATTTAAGATGCCATAAATAAAAGTATAATTACCAATTGAGTATCAACAATCAACATATCATGTACCTCATGTATTATACATCTAGATACTAAGTTTCAACATGAAATATGCATCATGAAAATTGAGTAGCGACATGAAAAGACATGAAAAACTGGGTATCACCATGAAATATGCAATATGTGTCCTCTAACTTTAGAAACCATAAGATATTATAAATACTAACTCAATATCAATAGGAAATATGTATCATATGTCTTCTAAGTCTAGATCTCTAAAATACTGACTGAATATCAACATGAATTCATTTGATTTCTTGCCTACATATGCACCTATAGTATTCGATCTACTTGTGGTATTTTTCTCTATTTGTGTGGTTGATTGTTCATGGTTATGGTCGATTTCACTTGGACAAAGATATGGTATCTCGGAACTGCAATCATCCATATAAGTCAAACTATTTGGATGGTTTGCAAGCAGTACATGACACACAGTTGTGGCTAGTTAGTTTTTGCTAGTTAGAGTACCGTTCAAATTGAAAAGAAGGGATGAAAATTTAGGTAAGACAACAAAGATAAACGAGCATGACATCACAAGAGTAGGATTACAACTTTCGGAAGATGAGTGTGAAGTGCAAGCACTTTCTTCATCAAACCACCATGTAGAAACTAGATTTGGAAATTTAGAGGAAAAACTTATAATAGATGATCATTTCAATAGAGTTCTGGTAAGGGATCCAGATGGAGAATAATTTAAGGAAATTCAACACTCAGAGAAATCACCAATTCCTCTTCTGAATGACCGTGCTAACAGTAACCATGGATTGCATCTTACAAACTCTTAACAAAATCCATAGAAGTAGTGATCTGTCATTGGTGCATTGATTATACTCATTGTTAAGAGACTAGACATGCACTAGGTAGCAAAATCGCTGCTTTCTCATAAAAATAACTTGGTTTTGTGATAAAAAAATTTCTTGCATTTTCATTACTACATTATTCAGTAAATTAAATTAAGAGATGATATCGATTTTGATTATGCAGATGGTATAAAGCAACTTGAGAAGGCTTTCAAGCTTGGAGGAGGAGCAAATCCATCAAGTTATATAGTGGGGAGATCTGGCAGGAAATTTGCAAAAGCAAATATTTAGAATTGGATTATTCTTAACACCTTTATTTGCAGAGCCAACAAGAGTTGAGAGCACTTTGTGAAAGGGTTATGTAGTAAGAATTTGAAAGTACTTGTGTGCAAGATAATGAAACTGGTATCCAGCCTATGACCACTACTAAATGATGGTACAACAAGCAAGCACGCACAATGATGGTACCAAATCAAACGACATTGAATGGACATATTCTGGTGAATGGTCTTGTTGCAGATGGAGTTGGAAACAATAGAGAGAAGCCATAGTTCCCGATCACTCTCCATAGAAGGATGATATACTTGACAACCCAGGTGTGATACCAATCCGAATTCAAAGATATCAATCTCCCTAAAGTAATATAGATATACTTTTAGGGTTTCGTATAATATATAAACGTTGGGAAGGAAACCCTAAAATCCTGAAATGTGAAACCCTAAAATTTCCTTAAAAGTTAAAAACATAGTGTAGCCTTTACATTAATACTATGGAAACACTTTGTGAACTAACCGTTATGAATAATAATATAGGGATATGCCAGAGCAAGAGGTGGGAAGCATTACAATTTTCTACTTCATCCTTCATCCTGGAGAGCAACAGGCGGGGGCGTTACAAGAGCAGAATTGTCACCCCACAGTCAATTAAGAAGTGAATTAAATAGTGGCCCTAGGAACGTTTTATGAATGGAATGTTTTACAAAACAAATAGAGTATTTATGTATATGTGACAGAAATTGAATGAGGCGAAATTGTGGGTGTTATGTGAACAAAATAGATTTAGCAGTGAATCACACCACAATTTGACACATGCACTGGTAATTAAGAAGTTAACACAATGAACTAAGTATAAAAATAATTAATACAATTGAATGTTGAAATATACAACCACAACCGTTGATGCATATATTCAAAGGATATAATCTCTCTGAGTGCAGACTAATTTGAATGCATACAACTTAAATTGCAGTTGAACACAAGAAAATTAGAAATCAATTTAGGGAAAGGTAAATGTTTTTGGATATTTAATTTAATTTTATTTTTTATAAACTATTAAAACAGATCTGCAAAATAGTAAATAATAAAAAAAAAACTATATTCTACTCTAGCCTACCATGTTGTTCATAGTCCATGTGGTTTTAGGCCTTGATTTCTACAGATTAGGTTGGTGGTCAAATGAACAAAGTGAAGAAAAGGCTATCGATCCACTTGGTAGATAGCTGACCCAGCTCCTCAATATGACCAAATCATCACAAGAATGTATTCTAGTTTCGTTTGGAGAAATGATGAGACAATGATCAAATTTGAAATGTGGGATTTTCCTTCGATGCTAAAAGTGTTTAGGATATAAAATGTATATTGCAAGACGAGTAATATTGATGTTTCCTCACTAGATTGATTTAAATAAATAAACAGATAAATTGGTTTATTCTTGAACAAACTATTTTGGTGTATCTTTTCATTTGAAGGAAAAATATTTTCTTCCTTCTATCTTCTACCATGAGTAAAAGGCTTCTCAGAGACTCCAAAGGCTTCTGATTCGATCCTTGGTCTGGAAGAATATTTGATTCCCATGATACTCCATCCTTGAAGGCACATTAGACCCTCTTGAGACATTGTATGTTAGATTTATATAATACATAAAAGAACCCGTGTGATACACACATGCAATCATCAGACATAGAATGAGAGAGGGCCCTATTACTATTCAAATATATGTTATTTTGGTTTGTAATTGAACATGATTCGCGCTACCAAAAGAAGTTAGAGTGTTAATGTCATAATGTGCATGCATTTATATTTAGCGGCTAGCACTTACCCCAGAGTTAGCAGTAAATGATTTATTTTTATATTAATATTCATATGGTGGGTTTTAGAAAAGATATTAGGAGATACATTTAGAAAGAGGACTACCTGGGATAATCAAAGGGAATGCATAGGGAGGCTTCAAAAATTGAGGGTGTAAGTGCATTTAATTCCACAGTATACATCCTAGGCATAGTCACTGCAGATTGTTGCTTGATGAAGTGGAGATGTTCTCAGGGAAAATATATCTTTGCTCAATTGCATATATTGGATGGTTGATCCCATCATCGTAAATCCAGTTAATTTTGTTTGCTAGCAAACTTTTACTTTATTGGTATTACACGTGAATTATTAGATTTATAAGTAGAAGAGGGTCTTAATCAAATAAAGAGCGTCAACTAGCATCAAGGACATTAGATATTGTAATCTAAGCTCCTCGATGACCAATGATTTGTACAATAGTAAGGTGAACAGGCATACAAAATTAACTCATCCTTTTGAAAATACTTAGAAAGATAGGTAGGAACGTGGAAAGTGGAGCTATTATTTGCAACGATTAGCTGGGGCCAGAGAAGGTTACAACGATTAGCTAATTTTCGTCCAAGTGTTACACCACCCAGTGAGAGCCGTTATACTGGTAGTCAATGCAGGGAGAGCCGTTACAACATGACACCATCCAATGATCGTTGGCCATCAGAGGGAGTTACACCATGATAAAATAAAAAGGATAATGGAGTTGTGAGGAATGATAGATAATGAAGTGTGCAGAGAAATGATTGATAGAACGCATGCCAACTAGCAATGGACTTGTCGGCTCAATGCACAGGAAAATCCTAACTAAAGTCGATACCATGCAAAGCAAAGAAAGGAGAGTCTTGTTACAAAAAACCCTAATGTTTTTCATCATACATATCTTGGAAATATATCACTTTCATTCAAATTTCCGCCTATCAGGCCATGTGACCGAGAAGGAGGATGAGGGTAATGTCGAACGCACAGGGTGATAGATGTTGTGATAAGATATGGTTTGTTGAATCAATTTTTTTTCTTCCATAAGAATTTTGATCATAATTTGTAGAGTCTCCCCTATGGTACCAAGAATAAAAAACAAGACAAACTCGGATATGAGGAAGAAATTACCACCACATAGAAGTTATGGTTTACGATTTAGTGGTATTCATTTTCCTGGCTTGCATTAGACTTTATAGCGGATTTTGCATTAGACTTTATAGCGATGGTTTCCGATATCGAAGGGCATCATATTTCACAAAATTACAAGGTCGACAGCATGTAGGGGTGCGGTTGTAGATTTTCAATACCTACAATATTTTTAAACCCAGGGGGTAGACATGCCTTCCAGGACTTTTCAGCCGACATCCTTCCGAGATCATTTTCATACCCTATCAAGCAATAATGGAATCAATTTTTAGCAGAGCAGCAGGAGCATGGCTTCGACCGGAACAAATGCACCATGATGGCAGGCACTAAGGCCAGTTGCTTGCTTTGCTCTCCAGATTATCGATGCAATATTATTCCAGAACTTGCAGAGAGTTTCAGAAAAAGTACCAATACATTGGTGCACGTGGAAAGGCTAGGTTTGAAACTTAAAATTATTGGGATGAGAGCTTTCACCAAATGGCACAGTCACAACAATTAAACAACCACTATTTACACAGAGATAAAAGGACATGATACGCTGAATGCACAATTTGTATGAGAATTTTATTCCAGAAGCACAGGGGAATAAGAACACAAAGCATAAGGCTGATAATCAAATACCATCATAGTTCTGAGACAATTTAAGTGGTTGCAAATATCGTTTCCAAGGTTTATAAAAAAATTCCACTCTAGAACAGATCAACGACTAGATTTATGATGAATATAAACAAGGAAGGTCAGAATGAATCTCAAGGAAGGGTTGGCTATGAGTTTAAATCTCCTGGTTCCTAAAACATTAATCGACTGGGTAATCGATTCCATTCATTACAAGGTCATAAGTTGATTCCATGATTTATTTCACATAGCACTGGATCGAAGCTCCAAGTTTTCTTTTCTAACTTTTGATAGCATAAATAATTGAAAATCGAACAACAAATTACGAATTGGTGAAGCAATATATGGACAGTGCTTTAACATGCAACGAATGGATCTAACATTTGCACTGGTAATTTGATGTTAAAACTCAACATTTATCTTTTATTGATTGCAGACCGAAAATTTGAACAACATATCAGCTATCTCTTAAACAAATCTAAAAAAATTAGCACATAAGTAGGTTTACAAAGAAACAATAGATCTAGACTATTAGCGTTTCCTTTTAAATTTGATTGATAGATCTAACCTTATCACTCTTCAACTGGGAGATCTCATAATGAAAATAATCAGTAAACAGTTTGTGTGCAATGTGAGCCCTTAGGTCTGAGCTTTTGAACATAGCTCTGATACCAAATGTAAGAGCAGTAAACTCATAAAAGTAACAAGACAAACAAATGACCAACATGCAATAAAAAATCTGATAAATACAATGGATCTGATATCTTGTAAATTTATAAAAACTAGTGTACAACCAGAAGCATCATGCAATGAAAGATCTGAAACAAAATAGTGTATCTAATCAACAATATAACATAAAAATATGCTATGAAAATATAGGAGCCATACCTGGATAGATGACCTAGCAGCTACCATTACTTTGATAGCTCCAATAGTGCAACTGAAGGTTGGTGGATGACTCTCCACCCAGCCAACCCCCAACCAAAGGCTGAGGCCCCCGAGCCCCCAACAATTAACCCTATGCCAATTCTATCTTGCCTTCTTCTCCTCCAGAGCTCCTCTTCCAAGATGGCCAAAGACAAAAAAAGCCCCTTCTCTTCACTTCTTCTCCAACTTTTATCCCCTCCTCCCAATTTCTTAATTTGTTTTAATGCAATTTGTTTTCATCCTTTTTCTTTTATATTCCCCATTATATTATTTACCCCTTTTATTTATTATAAATATTCCCCTTTTTATTATTTCACCCCTTTTATTTGATTATTTTACATTAGGGTTGTTACAGGATCCTAATGCAGAGATATTGAGAGAGATTTCAAATTTGAGAGAGATCGGTGCCACTTGGAGGGGTGGAGATGAACTTCGTCGCTCCCTTGAAGAGTCATTGGATGCTATTGCAAACACTATTAGTTGCTCTAACGATGCGTTGTACAACATAGCATCGTATCTGTAACACCCCTGGTTTGAAACCCCTAGTCTAATGATGGCCATTGTTTATGAATGCTTGCAAGGCTGAACATATTGAAATTTTGTAATTATTGATATTAAAATCCACAACCGTTTGTGCTGAGGCAGTACGTGAAAGAGATCAGGGACTCATGTATTCACCAGAGATGGTAAGGGGGTTAAAAGTGTCCTAGGAGGAAACTATGCCATGAACCTCAGGTATATTTTAGACCTTTAAAATATCCCTAAAGTTTATCCTAAGTGATGATTAAGTCACAATACCATTTAATTAATTCAAAAATTGCTTTAAATCATGATTATGATTTAAGTGGGATTAGGGGGAGATATTATATGTTTTTATTTGAAAATAAAAATAGAAAGAATAAAAAAGGGGAAACTTGGGTCCCTTAGAGAACCCATGTGGTTCCATATTTCCATGCATAAAACTAATGCATGCAAATGGAAATTTCACTATTCACTATTCCTTCATCGTAGAAGAAGAATCCACACAGGTGGGAGGTCTAAGTGAATGTGCGAGATAATGATGGTCTAAGAATGGGTTCTGATACAAATTTTTGAACCCATGAACCAAATTGATCGAGAATTGTTGTTGAAATTCCATCCATTTTATCTCTGGTTGTATTAGTGAAGAGGAAAATGGTGTAGAAATCCTTTTTCCTTTTTTGAATAAAATTAATATTTTTATTCCCTTTTTAATATTTTTGGGAATTTGGACCCTTTTTGAGGGTTTTTTTATGCTTTTTTAGGAAAAATAATATTTTTTAATGGAAAAAGGGGTGTACTTAGGTCTTTTGGTGACCTTTTGTTGGTTGCAGAGGCTCAGATGGTGAAAAAGTGGACAAATGGGTCATGTGAATAGGGAAATGAGTTAGTGAGCACTTTTTGGGTGTTAACAGATTGCCCCCTGATGTGTGAGGGCAGGAGCTCATCGTATGGCCGATAGACATCATAGTTCATTTGTCTTTTGGACAAGCGTGGTTTAAGTCACGGAAATCAGTGCATACTCTAAGGGTGCCTTTCTTTTTGTTGACGGGAACGGGGTTCGACACCCAGGTGGTGTACGGAATAGGATAAATGAATCCTGCTTTGCGAAGTTTCTCGACCTCAGCTTTAACAGCCGGGAGCTTGGAAGGATGAATGGGTCGCTGTTTCTGACGAACAGGGGGTACCTCCGGCCATGTATCAATGTGGTGTTCTATGATGGCGGGGTCGAGACCAGGCATCTCGGTATAGGACCAGGCAAAGACATCACAGAACTCTTGAAAGAGCTTTTTGTACGCCTGAGTTTCTGCTTGAGTGCACGATGCGCCTAGCGAGATGAGCTCAGGTTTCCCAGGTGTTGTGGAAATATCTATCTGTATAGTGGGGGAAATGTTGGACATGTTCCCTTCTTCAAAGGCATCTGGTGCTGGGATGGGGTCCTTTAACCAATCGACTTTGGTGGGTATGAAATCTTTCGATTCGACTGATAGCTGGTTGGATGCGGTGGATGTAGATGTTTCTGGGAGGAAATACGAGCGATGATGCATATCATCCCAAGGGTAGTCGGGTGCAGTGAGTGTCTCGAAAATTTGCTCATCAGTATTGAAGTAGTCAGACCATAAATCAAGGGGTTCTGGTTTGAAAGTTGTTGAAATCATATATATTGTATTGACTTCTTCCAACGAGGATGATGGCGGGGGGTAGATCTCCTCGATGAGGGGAGGAGATATCTCCAAATCAACGTTGTTTAACTCATACAATGCTGCTCTATAGTCAGGGAGATCAGGACAATGGTGAGAGTAGTGGCCGTAAACACTGCATATGGCACAAGGATGGTTGGTGCGCAGTGATCTGTCGCGAGGTTGAGGAGGGGGCTCAAGTCTAACGACTGGGATGCCGGTGTCATCGTCCAACATATTCATATGCTCTTGGAGTGCTGGTAACTGTGGGCATTGATGAGTCGGATGGCCTATCTCATCGCACAAAGAGCATTTAGGAGGAGCTCGAAATACTGGTGGGGGTTTGACTGCCTTAGGGGGTGGTATAACAGTGTATGGTTATGGACCTCTGCCCCCAGTGGGCTTGACAAGAGGAGGAGGATTGGTTGACGATGAAGGGATCATGAGACCAGGAGATGGTTTCATCGACGATGAAGGGATTGTGACACCAGGAGGAGGTTGAGTAGTGGTAACAATAGGTTGTACCGGTTGGAGGATGACATTTGGTGTCGGCGGTGGAATGGGAGGCGTAATGTACCACACGGGTAATCCCAATGTTAACCCGGGTAGACTAAGGGTAGCCATAACCGGGGCGCTTACTACACTCGAAGGAGGAAATAGAAAGGGGATGGTGTGGATGGGTGTAACACCGATGTGACTAGGGACCAATGGTGGTTGACTACCGGGTGCTTGTGTATTTATTGAAAGAGTACAGAGGTTTGCGACGTGGGTCTCCGGTGACGGTGGTGGAATAGCCTGGAATGTAGAGGTCATAGGTGTATCTGAGTAAAGTCCGGGCCCCACAGAAGAAACAAAGGAGGTAGTTTCACTAGAAGTGGGTTGTTCAACCATGGGGAGAACATTTTCGGGTGCTGCAGGGGCATTGGGATCATAGTAGGTGAGTTGGTCAATTTTGACCACGCGTCCCTCATGGGGGAACATCATGGTGCGAAAAATGGATGAGGCGACCGCTTTCATGGTGTACATGTAACTGCGGCCAAGTAAAAGGTTATAATCGAGCTGGGCATTAATGACCTCTATGTCGATGAGCATAGTTTTCCCACCTAATTGGATGGGGACCTTGGGTAGTAAACCTTGAGGTTGAGCTGACCGGCCGTCGTAGGCCCGCAATGTAGTGGTGGATTGTTGGAGAGTAGGGGATCCCAACTTCTGCCAAACGAATGTGGACATGACGCATGTAGAGGCACCCTTGTCGATGATACACCGATGGATGACAAGATTCCGAATAGAAACAGAAACTTGGACTGCTATGGTGGAAGGCAGACGTGGTTCGGACTGGTCCAAATCAAAGTTCATCAATTTCGAATCATTTGGGTCAATCGCCCCAATAGCGGAAAGTAAAGTCTTGCGCTGCGTAGGACAGTTTTTCAAGAATTCTAACGTAGACATTGCTGCGGGAGATTGAGCTAAGGCATCTACGATGTTGTAATTTGACGCAGCCCGTGCATTGGGGTTGTTGTTGATACGTTGGAGTGGGAAATGAGGTGCTTTAGAGGCGCCATCGAGTGGAAGCGGTGGTATACGTAACGTCTGATCAGTGGGATGAGCGTTAGTATCCTTATCGGTGGGGGGGGCTTCGGAGGTAGGGCCATACTGGTTCCGACGTGTCTGAATGTTGACATCGGCAGTGGACATCATCAATAAGTGGTGAGTGCCTGAATCAAACATGGGTTGATCAGGAGCGGCGTAAGTGATTTGTTGTGGTGGCACGTTGCCCTGTGGGGGAGCTAACGGCTGAGTGTTCACCACTCCTTGTGTTGGAAAAAGGTTTTGTAGCACCAAAGGTTGTTGTTGAGGTGGTGGGGGGTTGGGTGGCAGCTGAGGAGCCGCCTGCCCTTGACGATGGGCGTCGTCGGTCCAGAGTTGTCGAGCTTGCTCCAAATGTGGGCAAGAATGCGTGTAATGACCATAGACTCCGTAGATAGAACAAGGGTGGTTTGTTCTGAGGTTTTTATTTCTAGGCTGCTTAGGATTCTGATCCGGATTGCAGTTGGGAGGAGCAACATTGTTATTCTGCGGAGGATTGGGAGGTGGAGGACCTTGCTGATGTTGTTGGTTATTACCGCGGTTACGACCTCTACCACGGTTCTGTTGCGCACCTTGGTTGCAATGGTTGTTTTGGTTCTGGGGCTGGTTGTGCTGTGTGTACACTTTCCCTTGAGCAGTCGGAGGATTTTGGTTCGCCGCAGGTGCGGGAGCAGGTTGTGGTGGATAATAAGCCTATGGGGCTGGAGGTGGTCCAGTGAATTGCTGGGGTTGTTGGTAACCCTGAGCTATTGGAGGTGTTGGGTTAGCTGCCGCAACATGCTGTGGATAGTACACTGGTTGAGGTGCAGCTGGGGGGGCGTATGTAGGTGGTGCATGACCAAAACACTGAGGTGGACATGAAGGTCCATGGGTATGGTGGTGATGTGCCATGGGAGCATATGAACTGGTAGACCATCCTAAAAGTACCTAAACCATGTTGGTCAATACCATTTGGTTTGGGTACTTTTCCCTCCTTTTTCCTTTTTTGAATAAAATTAATATTTTTATTCCCTTTTTAATATTTTGGGGAATTTGGACCCTTTTTGAGGGTTTTTTATGCTTTTTTAGGAAAAATAATCTTTTTTAATGGAAAAAGGGGTGTACTTAGGTCTTTTGGTGACCTTTTGTTGGTTGCAGAGGCTTAGATGGTGAAAAAGTGGACAAATGGGTCATGTGAATAGGGAAATGAGTTAGTGAGCACTTTTTGGGTGTTAACACCATTGATGATGGGATAGACTTCTAGTTGTGCTCCGATGACACTCCAGTGATCTTTTGATCACTCCATGAAGGCTAATTTGAATTGCCACCTTGGCATTCGAATCCTCATGCATTGTACTATTTATTTGTCCATATTGTGATTAATTAATTACTGTGTGTGAAGTATTTTTGCTTCTATCTGAGTTCTCCTGTATTATTATTCTGTTGCTCATTACATTGCATTGACCATTCTTCTTGCTTAATCATAATTACTCTTGTGAGGTATACATCATCTCTTAGATCTGCTGTGAGGATTTTCACAATGGAAAATGGTGCAAGAAGCTATCTTAGTGGAATTCTGAGCACATATGACAGTGATGTGTTTTCATTGTTGTGTAGTCAGAAGGAAATCAACGAAGTGAAATGCACTGTTTGGCATGGAATTGGATTTAAGCCAATTGCATAATTTCAAAGAGTTTAATCCTGAGGATTTATGGGACTATTGAGATGTTTGTATGGTTAATGCATGAGTCTCAGCTTGCAGGGGGGTGTTATGTTGAGAGATGAATGAACGGAATTACCTACGGTTGGGTGGAGCATGCCTCACAGAGAGCTAGTTTCCCAATTCAAGTATTTTCTAGATAATTTTTTATTCTTGGAAATGATGTTTTAATTTCTCAATGTTTTTTATTTAATGAATGGTAAGACAATTTCCATGGTTTTCCTGTTTTGATTTCTAAAATCAGATATAAAGAATGAGATTATGTGTTGCTTGGTTGAATTCCTATTTATGGAACGAGTGCAATTTTAATTTTGGTTGAATATCGTTATGGAATGAGTACAAGTTTATTTATACGCTATGCATAAATTGTTCAAATGGAACTAAATTGTTATGAATACCCGTTCTTTAATTAAGTCCAAGTTTGGGAAATTCATTTCCCATAGAAACCACTAATTTCCAAGTTTGTAAATAAAATGCTTATTCAAATTATTACAAAGGGTTTAAAATTCTCATGTTCCATGTAATTGGAAGGAAATAGTTATTCAGAGAGATATTATTGTGCATAGTACATATTTTCAATTGGAATAAAATAGTTATGTAGACAATTATTACTGCATGCAGTTAATATTTTTAATTGGGAGAAAATAATTTCTAAAGAGATAAATGAAATTGTTTGAAATATTATTTAAAGAAGTTTAAATATTTATGTTGTAGATGGGTTTGACCCATTATGCTTGATAATTAAAATATACAAAATTACCATATGATAAGGTTTGTATATTGTGCCTTGCATTGGATGGTATGGTGGTTTCGTAAACCATAGACATAATTTGCAATGGATGGTATTTTATATTTCAAAACCCACATGTTGAATTGGTTGATTTACAGTAGAAATAATATTTATGTCGAAGCTTAAGATTTAGCTTTGTTTATTATTTCTTGCATGAATTGGTATTATTGTTTTGAAAACCATGAATCATGCAAAATACCATGGATTAAATTAGTAAGGAATTGGTTATTGCATTCCATAGTTTAGCTGAATTGGTGATTGTTATCCTAAGTCATTTATGCATGTAACCATACTGCTTAGTTAATATGTTGAATTGTTAACCTTAATGCACCGTTATTATATTGGAATATCACATTCCATGTTTTGGATAGATTCGTAATTGTTATTATACTTAAGTTATGCATATAACCTTATTGCACAGTTATTATATTGGAATATTACATTCCATGTTATAGATATACTAGTAATTGTTATTTTACTTAAGTTATGCATATAAAATTATTGTACAGTGAATATGTTGGATTATTGTTCTTCCTTGTTATAATAATATGATAATTACATAATTGGGAGATTGTCCCATAATTCCTTTGTTCCATTTATGTGATCCCTTTTGCGCAAATTCCATGAAGATAATATTTTACTGTGCAGTTTCTGCTATATAGTTTTTACAGTTTTTACTGCCCAATTTCAATAAAATTCTTACTGCACAGTAAGTTTAAAATAATATTTTGGGTTATTGTTAAAATGAAAATTATGAGAATTACTTAAATTGAAGAATATCTATGCATATATCTATAATTGCATTTATTTCATTTTTTGGTAAATCTTTCTGGGCATCTTTTAGGTTAGTATTTACTTCGTAGATAGTTCTTATTGCATAGGTAATTTTTTCTGCATAGATCTTACTGCACAGATCTTAGTGCAAATGTTTTTACTACTTAGCTCTCAACAAAAGGTTTGATGCATAGTTTTTAGGAAAGCATTTATAAGGAAGGATTGGAGGTGTTTCCTTCCAAATCTTAGTTTATTAAGGTATATTAATCAAATATATATTATGGGTGCTAATTATGGTGTAAAATTTATATGTGTGAAATGTGCTACACATTGAGATAGTTATGCTTCCACTGATATGATTTTATTTGTTATGCATTTGATATAAGATTTCATGTGTCTTATGAAATAGTTTAAGCTTCCACTATTTACTTATAGTTATTATGCATTTTAATATGCACTTGTCATAAGTATGCATATAAGCATTCCACATGTGATTATTATGCATATGTGTTTTATTAAAAAAAAGTATTGTGTCTTAAGTCTAGTGTGACACTGGGTGTGTTACAAATTGGTATCAGAGTTGAGGCTACAACGCTCGAACCTTAGGGTGATTTGTTTGCTTTCTGAAAGAAAGTGTATGCATAAATGTATCTATTGTATTATCGAATGAACTAATTAATAGTTCATGTGGGTCAAATATTAGTTGAGGTACAACTATCATCTTATTGAGTTGCAAACTAAAAGCAAACCTTGTATGGTTATATTGCATGAGAAAGGATGGATTAACTTAGTTTTATCTAAGTTTATCTTGGTGAGTCGAGATGTTTGAATAATATGGGAACTTCAGGCAAAAATTATGATATTTTTTTTTTAAGAAAAATTTGAATATTAAGATCTCTAATGTATTATGTTTCAAGATAGAAATATATTTTCTGAGTTTTTGAAATTATGAAAGAATATTTTGCAGGGAGAGACCAAACAAGAGTTTGGCCACTTGCTGGAATCTTATGTACATTCCCGGCTTATATATTTAATGTATAAATAACGTGTGATGGTTCATGATTGTACATGTAACTGTATGATGGAAATTTAATTGCAACTATAATATTATTTGACTCATTTAGAGTGAAAAGCTGTGGAGCTATCTATAACTAGAAAGATGATTTTCTCAGGTGAGAAATTGTTGCTTGATGTTGTATGTTTCTGAATAATAGTATAACAATGAATGCATAAGGAATTTATCCCTAAATCCTAAATTGTATGGAACTAGGTTGTTGCATGGAGTCTCTAGTCAACTCTTGTCTTGGGTTGTTCATGTTGAGGGATCTTTTCCTGATTGTTCCTTGGGTAAATCCTATTGTTATATCTGATTATTGTGTATGGTCATTGTTTTTGTAAATTGTATGTGATTGTTCTTGTAACCGTATTCCCATGCCAATTAATTGTTTTATGTTGGATATTGGTTGTTGTTAACAAAAATAGAGCTAATGGCAAGTCATATGGTGAATGTTGTTTGTACTGATCCTGAAGGAATTCCTAAGCATTGGAAAACAATGAGGTGCCTCACTGTTATGTTGTCAGAAGGAAACTAGGGAAGGGAAATGAACTGTTTAGCATGAATATGGTTGTAGCCAATCCCTTGACATGCTATGTAGCATGTGCCTCTTGTCTGTATTTGTCTTCACAGCTCGATATCTTAAACATGTGTGATATGCATAGATTTCATAACCCGTGGGGTCATATTAATTGCTTGATAGTTTCATTAAAACTCATAAGAAGGTTGATTGGTTTGTCTATTTGGGACATGTTGGCCTAGTTTTAATTTTTCTGTGCACTATTTGTATTTCTTGTACCCCCCTGTTCCCTCATGTATCCAGCTGGTAGCAGGTTTGGGGACATGGAAAATGATTTTCAATGATTAGTTAAATGATTGAATGCATGATAGCTTGTTTGTGTCCGTGTTTGGAATTCTTTAGAGCATGATAATGCATGAGTGTGTTAAGCATGTTGATACTTATTTTTATAATGCCATGTTGCAGCTTGGAAAAACTAAGCTGGATGATCATGGATATTTACCCTAATCAATTGTGATTAGGGTGTATGAATATACAAATATGGTGATTGATTTGTTGCATTTGTTATTGAATTTGGAAATTTAATACCTAAAGTAAATGATTCAGTAACATAGTTAATTACAACTAGACTACTCATTTGCTCTATTTTAGAGTAGTGTCATAGTTGTGTAGCAGGTTGTTAAATTTTCTGAATTTACTTCAATATGATCTAGGATCTTAACTGAGAGAACAACATGTACAGCATATCTACAGCATATCAATCATGGAGACAATAATGCAAGCACACAAGAGACACAAAGATATACTTGGGGAAAACCATAAAGGTGAAAAACCCCAATAACTTCCTCAGAGATAGATAGAGCAATGATACAACCAACCAATAGAGATAGCCATAACCTAGCAGCAATCCTCCTCCTCCATAAGTGCGCCTCTCCTCCTTGAGAGCATGTGTGAGAAGTGAGTGAGTAAATAGAGTGCCTCCCGCACTCTATTTATACTTGACTTGACTTTCCTTTTTACCTAACTCATGTCGGCTCGAACTTAACCACATAACATAATGCTGAGTGGGCCGACCCCTAATAGGGTGGTCTAATAACCCTTTGACCCACATGGCCGACCCCCAATAGGGTGGTCTAATAACCCTTTGAGCCACATGACTTATACAGGGCCGACCCCAAACAAGGTGGTCTAATAACCCATCAAGTATAAGTTACGACACTTACAATATAAATGACGACACTTCCTTATAGAGGAATAATACCATCTCTATAGGAATACAATATACATATATGTGAAATACATTCCGAAGTTACATATACATCAACACTCCCTCTTAACTAGGAAGGTATTTCTCAGCATAGTTCTTCTAGCACAAGTCATCTTCTCTGGATCATCGTCACTAGATAATCGTCATCGAGTCATCATCATCGTCACTGCTGCTGCTATCTCAATCAATCTCTGAATCTACTCGTCATAGGAAGTTCTACAGAGCCAGTCCTTTTTCATACTGGATGTAGGCCCACCACCTGCAGGTCTTCGTCATCACTGGCCATACTGTGGAATCCTCAGGACTTATTACGTGCGTCACAAAACCTCGAAAGAGCATCCCAGGATGTTACGGGTACACAACTCCGACCTGTAGGATCTCCCAGGGCTCTATTACATGTGACCCCACCACAAAACCTCGAAAGAGAATCTCAGGATGTTACGGGTACACAACTCCGACCTGAAATCTCCCAGGGCACAAATTACATGTGGTCCACCACAAAACCTCGAAAGAGCATCTCAGGATGTTACGGGTACACAACTCCGACCTGAAATCTCCCAGGGCACAAATTACATGTGGTCCACCACAAAACCTCGCAAGAGCATCTCAGGATGTTACGGGTACACAACTCCAACCTGAAATCTCCCAGGGCGCTATTACATGTGGTCATGGCAAAACCTCGAAAGAGCATCTCAGGATGTTACGGGTACACAACTCCGACCTGAAATCTCCCAGGGCCCAAATTACATGCCATAGGACAAAACCTCGCAAGAGCATCTCAGGATGTTACGGGTACACAACTCCGACCTGAGATCTCCCAGGGCACAAATTACATGTCCTCCCAGAGCAATGTCTCGAAAGAGCATCCCAGGCTGTTACGGGTACATAACTCCGACCTATAGGATCTCCCAGACATGCTCATCTGCACAACCTGATCCACGGCCACAGAGTATCAACCTGATACTCACCATACATCATCCTGATGTACTCATGATCGTCCTGATCATCATCACTGCAACGTCCTGCTGCATGTCATCTGGAGCAACATCCTGAAGCTCACCATCCATGATCATCCTGATCATCATCACTGCAACGTCCTGCTGCATGTCATCTGGAGCAACATCCTGAAGCTCGTCATCTATGATCATCCTGATCATCACTGCAACATCCTGCTGCATGATCCACCTGATCATCAATGCATCTACCTGATGCATATCATCATACATGATCCACCTGATCATACAATGTATCCACCTGATACATATACAGATACATGGTCCAAGCATCCAACATGATGCATATACAAAATACATACACATGATCCAACTGATCATATCCAGCATCCAACATGATGCATACATACATAAATGATCCAACTGATCATATCCAAGCAGAAACCAGAACATCATCCTGATGCCCATTATCCAGCGCTTACATCCACAGCCATGTGAAGGATCCTCCTTCCAACATGCTTGGAATGGCTTCAGCAAATGTGTCCATCACTTCTTCCTTGAAGTATCCTCGATCTGAAGCACGCCAAGCCTCTTTCTGAAGTACTCGAACTTCAGCCTGGCTAGTGGCTTCGTCAGCACATCTGGAATCTGCTCGTCCGTCGCAACATACAGGAGCTTCACAGCTCCTCTCTGCACCATATCCCTGATATAGTGATATTTGATCTCTATGTGTTTCGACCTGTCATGAAACACTGGGTTCTCGGACGGATTCACACAACTCTGGTTATCACAGAAGATACCAGTAGCCTCCAACGGGAGATCAAATAACTCAGACAGTAGCTTCCGTAGCCATACTGCCTCACAACTAGCTGAACAGGCTGCAACATACTCTGCCTCAGCTGTACTCAGTGCTACGCAGGACTGCTTCCTGCTAAACCAAGAGATCACACCTGATCCCATACTGAAGTAACACCCAGATGTGCTCTTCCTGTCTGCAGCACTGCCAGCCCAGTCTGAATCAACATAACCCTGCAGGTTAAACTTTTGATTCGCCTCATACCTGAGCCCATAATCCACTGTACCCTTCAGGTACCTCAGAACATGCTTTACAGCAACCAGGTGAACACTCCTCGGATCCGTCAGGAACTGGCTCAATGTGTTCACAGCAAAGCAAATGTCTGGTCGTCAGGTACATCAAGGACCCAATCATCTGACGATACAGAGAGACATCAACCGGCTCAGATGAAGCATCACATAGAAGCTTCAGATTCGATGCCATTGGTGTGGCCATTGCCTTGCAATCTATCATTCCGAACCTCTTCAAGATTTCTACTGCATACTTCCCTTGACCAAGGAAGATTCCATCTGCACTCTGCCACACCTCCATGCCAAAAACAAATAGTGCATCATCCCCAAGTTCTTCATCTCGAACTCGGTAGTAAGCTTCCGCTGCATGTCGGCAATCAATCTATCTTCACCTGTAACAAACAGGTTATCCGCATACACTGGATTGCCTTCCTCAACCTTGTAGTAAAGGTTGGAATCCGCTTTACTCTTGGTAAAGCCCAAACTAGATAGAAAGCTGTCTATCCTACCATACCAAGTTCTGCACATATATGTGACTACACCATGCTGTCTTGAAATCCATCTGGTGCATCTTCTATTTCATCACTTTTATATTTCTCAATGTTGCCATCTGCAACATGCTTGATCTGATAATTCCATTTGGAAGTCATAGCAAACTTCCCTTCATGTCTTGGGATTACATCCCAAACATCATTCTTCATGATCGACGGATCATGGCATTTCATTTCTTCATCCCAGATACTGGGAACTTCAATATCTTCAATATCTTCAATATATATCTTTGTTGCTGGAACAAATGTTGTAGTTCTTCTTTTGTAGGAGATGGCATACGATCTTTCCTACACAACAAGTTAAATTGCATGATTAGAAAACATCTCATAGTTTTCAGAACAAATTCTTACACATAAAGAAATATGCCATACAGTCATGCAATTATCTTAGCCAATGCTTCAATACAACATTTATCCATATTCCGTAACTTTCTAGATGCCTTCCAATCTCTACCAGAACATTGTTAAGAGTGTGCACAACTCCCAACATGTCAGCAAAGAGGTTTCATTCTAGATAAGTAGCAATGGAATGTTGTACAGTGCCATAGGCCACTTACCCATGCATATTAGGAGTATACTGTTAATCAATGCAATTATTCTAATATGCATAATACACAACCTAATTCTAGGAACATCAGTATATACATTTATTGAACAGTATTATTTAAGAAATGACAATTCAAATACTTATCTTTGTTTGTTCGTTGGGTGGACTCCCTCTGAGTCTTCGCTTTCTTGCAGGAGCTGCTGGAGTCCTAATCTGAAGTAGCTTCTTCTACACCTTTCTGTTGAGGGATGTAGAGAGATGATCAACTCCCTCTGAATATCTGCATCCTTGCAGAAACTACTGAAGTGTGCTCCTTTGCTTTCTTGCAGGAACAACTAGAGTGTGATCCCTCTTGATCTTTGCTTCCTGAATTACCTGTTCTTGAACTCATATTCATCCTTGGTCCCTATGCATGCTTATTAGTATCATGAATGTGTTGTCCTTGTGATCTCATATAAAATCATACATTCATTAGTATACTATTAAAACACAATAATCTCAAGCATGTATAGTCATGATCATTTCAAACAGAAATAATAAGCATTAGCATTCAAGGATTTTTATGGTTAGTCAAATCATAAGAAACATAACATGTCTAAACCTGTAATTACTCAAGCCTATGACTCTTCAGGTTAGTTGAATCATCAAACAAGATAAGAGATATAAAATGCATAAAACCTGTGATTATTCAAACCTATACCATCATGATTCTTCTGGTTAGTCATATCATCAATTATGGTAAGAAACATAATATGCATACAATCATGATTATTCAAACCTATGCCATCATGATTCTTCTGGTTAGTCATATCATCAATTATGGCAAGAAACATAATATGCATACAATCATGATTATTCAAACCTATGACTTCATGAATAATCATTATCAACAACGCGATAGTATAAGATCCTAACCCAAGGTAGGAATCTAGCTTGATATAGGAAAAACATACCTGGATTATCATGTTAGCTAGTTATGTCTAACATACCCGTATAATGTCTTTTGGTTCTCTTCAGTGACTTGTGCTAGTAACCTGCATGTCTCATAAGTTAACCATTATAAAACCAAGTTATACATACCTCGTGAATGGATCTTGTATGAGATCCATGACAATGGATGAATCTTTGTCCTTATGTTATCATGATCATATGTTCTTGGATCAGAACATGATCTGTCTTTCTTGGTGTACCTTTCATGTTAGTAGACAACACAAACCTCATACAACACCATAATGCATTAGTACAATCATAAGTGTCAACACCCTAACCAATGAATATCTTCTATCATGCATTCATAATTTTGTTAAGGTGATACAACAAATATAAAATCAAAATTGTACTAACCGTAATAACATGAAGACAAACATACCATAAACTTAATCATGGACAAATATCGAAACATACCTCGATGAGTCATACCTGTCGAGATCGCTTGTAATCTTCTTATGTAAGGCCTTATCCTCATCTCCCTCTGAGACAGGAACTTCTTTCACTTATGCAGGTGATCAATCCATCTTCTTCTAGGATTAACCCAATCCACTTGATTTGCAAGAACTGGACCTTGAGCTGGATATGGGTTTGTCAAAGAAACCCCAAAAATTCAAACTTTGAATTTCAACCTTCCGATAGGATAGGAATATGCGCCTTGATGAACTGATCAAACTGGTATATTCAGAAATTGAAAACTGCAAAGTTTCACTCCTCAATTTTTCCTTTGAAACTTCCGGATTCACTGGACGTGACCCTGAACTGGGGTTTGATGAAGCCCACTCTTTTGCCCCATCAAAATGTTTTATCCAAAGCTCTAAGCTTCTATTTTTCTGAGGAGCTTCCAGCCGTGGTCACAGATTTCAAAAATTCCCATTTTTACAGAAGCCCTAATTTTCCACTTTTCTGATCAAAGTCCCGAACTAGGGTCTAATCAAGCCCGGCCTTCTGCCCAACCAAAAATTCTGATCTTGGTCTCTAAATTTCTATTTTGATGAGTAGCATCCAGCCTTGGTCTCCGATTACAAAAATTCCAACTTTCTCCAAAGCCCTAAATTCCGGAAGCCATGAATGAAGGTACCAAAAAATAATTCTGTTTTGACAGAAATATGTACCTGATTGTTTCTGGTGTAACTCCGAAATTTTTGATCCACAGGGTCTGAAAAAGTTTCTTGAGATAGTCTGACCTGTTATCTTTCCATCCTGACAGGTCTGACCTCAATTGGATTCTCTGAGACAGAGTTATGCCAAATGTCGCAACGTGACCTGTTTTGGGATAAAACAGGAGAGCGAACTTGTACGGAGTGCCACGTGTCACTGTTTTAACTTCGGCCTCTGAAAAAGTTTTTTGAGATAGCTCGGCCTGTTACCTTTCCATCCTGACAGGTCTGACCTCAATTGGACTCTCTGAGAGAGAGTTATGCCAAATGTCGCAACGTGACCTGTTTATGGGATAATACAGGAGAGCGAACTTGTACGGCGTGCCACGTGTCACTGGTTCAACTTCGGCCTCTGAAAACGTTTTCTGAGATAGTACAGACTGTTTACTACCTGTCACTTTTTACGAAATTTCATTTGGAGCTTCCTAGCCCAAGATATGACCTTTTTCCCAAGGTCACCTGATTTTGACTCAGATCTGGAAGAGGCAGAAACCCTATATTGTACAGATCATAAATCCCAAAGTACAACGAATTAGAGGTTGTCCTTTGGACACAAGATACCTGGAGATCTTAGCTTCGGCCTGTAACAATTTCAGATCCGAAAGCTTCGCCAAAACGGATTTATAGCGAAAGTGCTACGATGACTGGTTTTTGCTATATCAAGCCCTAGCATCGTAAGTGCAACAAGTGTCATACATGCCATATCATGCCTTCTTTCAGGCTAGCTCTGATACCATGTTAAATTTTCTGAATTTACTTCAATATGATCTAGGATCTTAACTGAGAGAACAACATGTACAGCATATCTACAGCATATCAATCATGGAGACAATAATGCAAGCACACAAGAGACACAAAGATATACTTGGGGAAAACCATAAAGGTGAAAAACCCCAATAACTTCCTCAGAGATAGATAGAGAAATGATACAACCAACCAATAGAGATAGCCATAACCTAGCAGCAATCCTCCTCCTCCATAAGTGCGCCTCTCCTCCTTGAGAGCATGTGTGAGAAGTGAGTGAGTAAATAGAGTGCCTCCCGCACTCTATTTATACTTGACTTGACTTTCCTTTTTACCTAACTCATGTCGGCTCGAACTTAACCACATAACATAATGCTGAGTGGGCCGACCCCTAATAGGGTGGTCTAATAACCCTTTGACCCACATGGCCGACCCCCAATAGGGTGGTCTAATAACCCTTTGAGCCACATGACTTATACAGGGCCGACCCCAAACAAGGTGGTCTAATAACCCATCAAGTATAAGTTACGACACTTACAATATAAATGACGACACTTCCTTATAGAGGAATAATACCATCTCTATATGAATACAATATACATATATGTGAAATACATTCCGAAGTTACATATACATCAACACAGGTCCAATAGGTGTTGGAAAATCCATAAGTTGTATACGCATGCACTGTATGAAATTTACATTTATTATTAAAGAGTCATTTTCACGGTATTATGCTAAATTTAATGATCCTTCTGGATGAGTATGAGTGCAAATTAGTATATGCGTTTAGAGTGGTATCTCTAGCTAAATGTTTCCGGTTTTTCTATGTATAGATTACTAAATGGTATGTTGAATGTAGAATGTTGTATCTCTATTTGACAAGGTGTTCTTTTCATGTTGAGTCTTTGGTGACTATTTGTGGCCTGTGCATGACCCGTGTCTTAGTGTTTGATGACAGTATGTGACTTGTGTTTGGATTATATTGGAGTCCTCAGGGACTAATTGAAGCTTATGCTTGGGTTTGTGTTTGAGTCCAATGGTAGATGGCCATATTGGATAACTAGCTAAATTCTTTGAATGGACCTATGCCTGAGTCCATTTGTGCAATTAGAATGGTTTATGTTGATACAACACTGGAATGTTGTTATTTAATGGGCATTAGTGTAATTGCAGAATAATATTTTTGAATGCAATATATTTTGAAACAACAGTAAGTGTTTGAATTATGCTGGATGCTTTCTTTATAAGAATGGTGCACTCACATGTTTTAGTGCAGGTCTAAATGCTTGAATGATTGTTCACCATGTTTCTGTGAGCTGTAAATGAATTGTTAATACTTCTATACTTATGCTAACTTATGAAAAGTAAAAAATAAGAATACGTTGCTAATGGAGATAAGTTGTTAGCCGATTATAAATTTTTAAATGTTGTTATCTGGTAAGGTTGTTAGTTGGTTATAACTTGTTACTGGTTTTTAATATAAGTTATCTAATATGATTTATTTTTATGGATCTAATGCTATTACCTATAAGTGAAGTAGATAATGAAATTGCAAAACTAAAACTTTGAATGTAGAGAAAGAGATTGGAATATTAGAGTTCTATAGGGTCATCCAAGATGTTCTTCATCATGTTTGATTGAAGAATATGGAACAAATAAAGAAATTAAAAATTTGTGCAAGCATTGAGGAAGAAGGGAGATATCTTTACCCTAACCTCAATTTAATATTGAGACGACCTTTTATGGAAAATAATATTCAGAAAATGTTTTTACTTTGAAATGATACTTAAGCTACAAGTCCAATCGACATGGCACACACCTCAAAGGAATGGTCACATTCCTTGTGTTTCAGTGATGAGAAGTCGATGATGTAAAATGGTATGTTTTTAGTTTTATGATAATACATTTTGATAAATGTATGATATTAATCAACTTGTCTAGCCATTTTTTGTTTATCAGGTATACATGCAAGTTGATGCTTGCATATTGTAGAAGAGAAGTGAAGTGAAGTAAGGAAGTAAAGTTAAAGATGAAGATTGTGCAAGCCTAGTATGAATTTTAATCTCTTGTAGGTGACTAGAGTTTAGGTGATATTTCTACACATACATAGAAAAGCACTAGAGAGTGTTGTGTGTGGCGAAGTAATATGGATCCTAAGCTGGTTGAACCTGATTGAGGAAGTTTGGGAAGTATTTATATGCACACACATAAAAACACTAGAGGGTGTTGTGTGTGGTGATGTAATGTGGACCCCAAACTAGCAATGTTGCTTTGAGAATATATCTCCTCAAACTAAAATTATGCTTAGCCGAGAGCCTGCATTAAGGATGTGACTTCTCTAGAAAAGAAGAAGACTTTGCAAGTTAGTGCTGCAGTAAAGTTTGAAGCAATATAATAAATTAATAAAATAATTACAAAATAATAAAAACCCTCACCTACTAAAAAAAGCCGAGGGAGAGGGAGGTGCCCGGTATAATGAAGAAGCCTAATAATAATAATAATACAATGAAATTGATTGATGATGTGGTATTTATGATGATCTTGTAACTAGATAAGAATCCTTTTAGCAAAGCACAAGGAACACACCGGGTTGTAAGTCCTATGGATAGATTTAAAATATGAAGTGTCTTAGATGGAATATGAACAAGGTTTGGGTGATCCTTTTACGCGCACACTGAATAACACTAGAGGAAGGAATACCTTCCTAGTGTTGAGCAGGACAAATAATGTGGATCCCAACCTAGATGAAGACTAAGCAAATCGAGCACCTACATTTCAAAGAGAAATAGACTAGGGAGCAGGGAAACCACTATTGTGGATCTCCATATTGGGACAAGACTAAGAGGGGGAACTCTTACTCTTTTCTTCTTACTTATGTTATTTGCGTTCTAGGAAGATAAAGTTGTTGAAATGCATGTTACAGCTAAAAATTTGTTGTGTTTATTTTTGTTAGAAATAAACAATGAATGTTGAAATAGTTAATTTTTTTGTGAAAGAAATGAAGATGAATAGATTCATATGTGTGCATATGTTGAGTTAATCATGAAATGGATGAAAGCATTCCGAGCAAAGAAATATATAGTTGATCTTTCATAAAAGGATAGCCTAATTTTTAGTATGTTGACTTAATGAATGCATGGTGATTGAATTTCACAGGAAAAAAATTCAAATAGAAGTCGGTTGTTGTTATCTTAAAAGTTAAAGTGGAGTGGAACAAGCTCCTATTGTTATCAACAGAAACACCGTGATGAAGTATGTCAGAGTTTGGTGAACTTGATTCATCTTTGAAGAAATAGTTTGAAAGCTAAAAGTCTAGGGCAACTTTGTATTTTTGTGGTAATTTGATGTATGTAAACCTTGTATAAATGTCTATAAGCATTAGAATGCCGAGGACAGTGTAGAATCTAAGGGGGAAGTGAATGTAACACCCTTGGTTTGAAAACCCTAGTCTTATGATGGGCATTGTTTATGAATTCATGCAAGGCTAAACATATTTTATTTTTGTAATTATTAATATTAAAATCCACAACGGGTTGTGCTGAGGAAGTACGCGGAAGAGACCAGGGACTCATGTATTCACCAGAGACAGTAAGCAGGTTAAAAGTGGCCTAGGAGGAAACTATGACATGACCCCAGGTATCTTTTAGACCCTAAAATATCCCTAAATTTTATCCTAAGTCATCATTAAGTCTTAATCTCATTTAATTAATTTTAAAATTCCTTTAAATCATGATTATGATTTAAGTGGGATTAGGGGGTGAGCTTATATGTTTTTATTTGAAAATAAAAATAGAAATAATAAAAAAGGGGAATTGTGGGCCTCTTGGAGAACCCACATGGTTCCATATTGCCATGCATAAAAATAATGCATGAAAATGTAAAATTAACTATTCACTATTCCTTCATCCTAGAAGAAGAATCCATGCAGGTGGGAGGTTTGAGCGAGCATGGGAGATAATGATGGTCTGAGAATGGAATATGATACGAATTCCTGAACCCATGAAACAAAATAACGGAGAATTGCTGCTGAAATTCCGTCCATTTTGTCTCTGGTTGTATCAGTGAAGATAAAAATGGTTTAGAAAACTAATTTGGTGGAATTATAAGCACAAATGGTAGTGACGTGTATCACTGTTGTGTAGTTAGAACGAAATATCTGGTAATTCCAGTGAAATATAAAATGATGCAGGTTACTATCTTGGTGGCATTCTGAGCACAAATGATAGTGATGTATTTTCACTATTATGTAGTCAGAAGGAAATCAAGGAAGTGAAATACATTGTTTGGCATGGAATTGGATTTAAGCCAATTGCTTGATTGCCAAGAGTTTAATCCTGAGAAAATTATGGTACTAGTGAGATGTATGTCTTGTGAATGCATGAATCTCAGCTCAGGGGTGGTGTTCTTTTGAGAGATGAGTGGACAGAATTACCTACGGTTGGGTGGATCATTGCTCACACAGAGCGAGTTTCCCAATTCAAGGATTTTCCAGATCAGTTATAATTCTCGGAAATGATATTTTTGTTGATTGTGGAGCTTGATCTTCCTGATTTAGAGATGTTTTTTCATCTTTGTTTGTACCCAATTTTTATATGATATGCAGGTGGAATGTACACTCACGCCATCGAGGGGGTGTGGGGGGGAATCACCCCCCCCCCCTCGCTTGGGGGGTATGGGGTCAGCGCCCTTGAGAAAGGGGGTTGGGGGGAGAGGCCCCCGAAATAAATTTTTTGGGTTGTTTTGTTGGCCAATAGATTATGGGCCCATGGTTTTGGACAGCCCATGGTATTTTCCCATGGTAATTCCCCTTGAAAAGGAAGACATTGTAATATAGTTGTGTAATGTATTGTAGCATTGTAAATATCTATGATTGTGTAAGAAAGTCTATGAGAGAGTGAAGAGGAAGTTGCAGCGGATGTGCTGCAGGTTGTATCCCTTGATTTGTTGGATGGTATAATAATAAGGACTGGCAATTTTTGTGTGGACGTATCCCATCTTGGGTGAACCACATTATATTGGTGTCTCTCTTGTAATGTGTTTTATGTGATTTATATTTGCGTATTGTTTATTGCTATTTCTCTGCGATCTTGTTTTTCTAACAGTTTTAATTTCTCAATGTTGTTTATTTAATGAGTGGTAAAACAATCTCCATGGTTTTCCTGTTTTGATTTCTAAAATCAGATATAAAGAATGAGTTTATGTGTTTCATTGTTGAATTCCTCTTCATGGAATGAGTGCAAGTTTAATTTTGGTAGAATTTTGTTTATTGAATGAGTACAAGTTTATTTATGTGCTATGTTAAATAATAATGAATAAATTGTTCAAATGAAACTAAATTTTTATGAATACCCATTTTATAAGTCCAAGTTTGGGAAATTCATTTCTTGTAGAAATCACTATTTTCCATGTTTGTAACTAAAATGCTTGTTCAAATTATTTCAAAGGGTTTAAAATTCTCATGTTCAATTTAATTGCAAGGAAATAGTTATTCAGACAGATATTATTGTGCATAGTAAATGTTTTCAATTGGAAGAAAATAGTTATGCAAACAATTATTATCGCCCGTAGTTAATATTTTTAATTGGGAGCAAATAATTTCTAAAGAGATAAACAAAATTGTTTGAAATAATTATTTAAACAAGTTTAAATATTTATGTTTTAGATGGGTTTGACCCATTATGCTTGATAGTTAAAATATAAACAATTACCATATGTTGAGGTTTGTATATCGTACCTTCTATTGGATGGTATGGTGGTTTCCTAAACTGCATGTAGAATTTGCAATGGATGGTATTTTATATTTCAAAAACCACAGGATGAATTGGTTTATTTAAAGTAGAAATAATATTTATGTCGAATCTTAATATTTAGCTTTGTTTATTATTCCTTGCCTGAATTGGTATTATTATTTTGAAAACCATGAATCATGCAAAATATCATGGATTAAATTAGTAAGGACTTGGTTATTACATTCCATACCTTAGGTAATCTAGTAATTGCTATCCTAAGTAATTTATGCATGTAACCTTATTGTGCAGTTAATATGTTGAATTATTAACCTTAATGTGCGTCTATTATATTGGAATATTACATTCCATGTTTTGGATAGACTAGTAATTGTTATTATGATGGAAAATCAAGTAATACTGAGGGGGGGGTGAATTAGTATTAATATATTTCTTCAATTTTTATCACTTTTAAGAAAAAAAAGAAAAAGAAACAAAACACAGAATTTTATCGTGGAAACCCAATTGAGAAAACCACAAACACTTTCTATTACTGCAAAATTATATTTACAAGTATTTGCAACCACCAACTTACTGGATGCTACAACACCCAAGAATTTTAGCTACAACTGAAGGATGCAACAACACCCGATATTTTTAGCTACAACTGAAGGATGTAACAACACCCTGTTTACCAACAACAACTGGAAGGAAGCTACGAATTCCTATAGTATTTTGTAGCCAGTCCTTGTGCCTCCCAACCACCCTTTAAATGATTATGTGTCCTCTGGTTTCTGTACTCCTTCTGATTTTCTATTTGAATGTACAGAGACACACCATTTGAAGGAATAAAACCTTCTTTATATACCCTCATTCGTTCCTCTTCAACTAACAGTCACAATATTCATCATGACCCTTCAACTCGCAATTACATCACTTAAACTAATTCGCAATTACCTCTATGTTTTAACCTGGGAAATTAACAATGCGATTATGAAACACTTCGACTTCACAACCCGGAATTCAACATGCCAACTCCGATTCGGATGTCAGGTGTCGAAACATCAAAGATATACTCTTAATTCAGTGTCTCTGACTCCTCCGTTCCGACTCTGACTCGTTGATTCCGATGTAGACTTTGTGACTTCAACTTTTTGACTGCGAATTTGAATTCGTGACTCCGACTTGTCAACTGCAACTCCGACTAGTCAACTACATCTTTGAATTCGAATCGTCTGACAATGGTCAATAATAAGTCGACAAGAGTTCGAATATTGACTTTATATACAATGAATCGACCATAATAAAGCGGTTGGCACCGATCAACTTCATATAACTATCGACCACTTTTTTGCTTCGACATCTTTAACTAGTTTTATGCATCGACTAAGTATGGCTTCGACCATTTTTAAGCATTGACTAAATATGGAGTCGACCAGTTTAAGCATCGACTAAATACATGGTGTCGACCAATTTAAGCATCAACTAAATATGGCATTGACTATTTTAAGCATCGACTAAATATGGCATTGGCCATTCGACCAGTTTTACTTATCGAGTAAATCTATTGTTCCTTTGAGATTAATGAACTTATTTGATATCAATGACAATCATACTCAACATATTCTTGTCGCCTCGTCCAGCAAAGTTTGTCACTTAGCCACTTCACTAGCTATACTGTCTACTGTGTCTTGCACTTACTTTGCTCTGAGCTCTACTTGGTTTGGTGGGGCTGGTTTTGCACTTCCAAGGCAGTGACCTTCCCCTAGTAATCAATATCCATGTCTTTCAACTCAACCTTAAGATCACTGACCACCAAGCCGATCTTAAGGATAGTATCTGTGGGCTCTAGCTGCTCTTTTCATTCGGGTATCTCGCTTGTACGGAAGCGACCGTATGCTCTAATATCATTCACTGGTCATGCTCATCTTGAAGTTGCATGGTCTTCTTTAAGCTTGCTTCCCGCAACTGCTTAAAATTTGCATATAACTCATGGTGCTAGTTCAGAGCTACTACATTTCTCTCATGGGTATTCTACACAACCTGTAGATGCAGATTGTGTAGACCCTCCATTGGCAACATCGAAATGTTGACGTCCACATGTTGGATGTCCTGCTCCCCCGAAGCTACCTATTCGCGCGGTGGTAATATTACACTCAGTGGATCAAGTGTGACGATGCGAGAATTCGATGGCAATGTTAGAGATAGAGGTGTTTTCTTTGGCTGCGAAGTGTTCCTTAACCTTGCTTCTGATTCTGAGTATTGCGGCAAGGGAAAGTTGTGCTGGACTTGCTCAAACTTTTTTGTTATGCCTTGTAGCATGGTGATTCTTCTGCAAACTCTCTTGAATCGCCTCATCTTTTTTGTCTTTGATGACCAGTAGGTCTTCCATCTGCACAGTGACTGTGGATGCGATCATCTTGTAATCGTCATCATGGAGCTTCGCTTTTAACTAGCCCTTTACATCCTTTTGCTTCTTTTTTTGCACTTTCTCCGGTGCGGAGCTTCTTGGCTCCTTTCTTTTTCCTGACCACAACTCTTCAAAAATAGGTGTGGGGATTGGATTACTCTCCTCGAAGTCACTCTCAATTTCCATAGGTCCTTCGAATTTAAATTCAGGTATTCATTCCTTCATAATTCCATCAATATCTTCTTTTCCCATGTGATAGTTCCCTTGGAACCATTTTGGGTTCTTTTTCTGAGCCTTTGCTGAAATGTAGATAGAATGCGTATCAACGGAAAAATTGACGGCGCGAATATATTTAGCTGTTACCTCTTTTGATATTCGCGGCTTGACAATAATGACTTCACGAAGCTGCTCGTAGCATGTGTAGAAAAATTCAGCTGACGCACATTGTCTTTCTGCTATCGAGTCCTCCCAGAGGTTTTCATATATGGCTCCTCTACAGTCATTGTTGTCAGTGATTAGGCCAACATAATGTTTTGGGTCCTTCCACCCTACAAATGCAATCAACACTATCAACCAAGTATAGTGGAAGTTGCTACCATGTGTCTGTGTATCGCTCAATTCTTCTAGAAACTCATTTAATAGGTACTGACACCAGTTAAATCTTCCTCCCATCGTGGCCTTTTCCTCAAGGAGCACTGCGCTCACGGGTACTTCAGTGGGTCTTTCTTTTCACAGAATTTTCCCTGCTAGCAGTTGTGTTATGAACTACGTAGCATCGTCATCTATGTTGTCCGTGACAAAGCCTTTCTTCCCTTCGACGAAAGTGTGTGTTTTCTTCATCTTCGCGGTGACCTCCTTGTACCCGTTCTTTCGTTGAAATAATTGCTTGGGGTCCTCACCTCGCTTGCTTAACCTCTTGATGCGATGGATCGGGTCGATGTTCAGGTCGATGTTGTGATCCAACAATAGATAGCCTTGGTGAGTGCACGACAAAAGAGTGCGCACCACTGCATTCAGCTCTAGTGTTCAGTCGAAGTGCAGGAGCCTCAATAGGTTGAGCAATCTTGATTCAACTACTCTGGATAACCAATTCTGCACGACCAGCACAGAATTGCCTTTCACGTCCTTCCTCCAACACATATACTGATCTGGATGAAATTGTTGGTACTTTGGCTCAGCCGGGTCCTTCTGCATCTGAAGCAGGTCAAAGTCTTCAAACTTACATTTTGCAATTTTTCCCAACAGATTTCCTTCTAACTTCACATGCTTCGAGATAGGTGGAAGCGGAATCTCATACTTCACATTCTTTAACAGCTTAATGTCTGGTGCATCCTCTGCACGTGGTGAGATATACTGAGGGGTCAACTTAAGTGGTATTTCCTTGTCGCCCAACAGAACTTCTGGCATTGTGGAGATCATCATCTTTGGTTTCAATTTCTCTGTTGTTGGTCCTTTGCCCTTATCTTGCATAACTGTAGAATGTTGTGGGGAATTGCGTGAACCTTGACCTTGCTCAGTAACAACCTTCTTAGCACGGGTTCTCATTAACCCTTCAATCCCTCTGTATTTAAACACCTTCACAGTCTCCTTGACTATGAATTCTTGCTCAATCGAGGAGATTTCAAACATTCACGGGATGTTCTTGACAAAGTTATGGGGTTACTTATCAGTCACTATAAACAAATTCAAAGTCTGGCTCACAAGAAAATTTTCAGAGTCGGTAACGTCCGCGAGTCCAAATACAACAGTATTAATAAGTGCAGCTAGGCCCAGCCACGCCCATCAACAGCTAGATAAGCATTAAATTCTATGGCTGTTGGCCAAATCTAACAAAGATTTCAATCCTTTCCTTCATTAACTCCTTCAGAACAGGTATTTTTGCGTTAAATGCCCAAGTGGTCATCGGTAAAATCACTGTATAATAGCTAGTTTTCCGTCCGACATTCGAACGGCTAGTTTCTTGGAGTGTTGCATCGAACTACGTGGCAGGTCATCACTACTCCAGCGTAGTTACTTTGCCATGTTGAGCTTCTTGGTTCTGAACTTTGCATCTTTTCTGCTTCATCGGATCTGTGCAGCTACCTTTCGAGCTTTGAGCTACACAGTTCTTCTTTTCTTTTATATATATATATATATTACTTTGCCGCTTTACACTATTGAGGGTTCTATGAAGTAGGACTATCCCGATAGGGTTTTATCCTATTTCCATTGAGTAATCCAGGTAGATTGTCTCCAGCTAATGTGGCTAACTGAACTGCGCCACCGTTAGTAACATGTACAACAATATATGGACCAAGCCAATGCATCTTAAACTTTCCAGGAAATTTCATAAACTTGCTATCGTACAGAAGGACTAGATCACCCACCTGAAAGGACTTGTTCTTGATATGCCGATTATACCATGCTTTTTCTCTATCTTTCTACACTTTCTGGTGGAAGCCTATGATGAAGTGATCTTCCTCCAATCCGCCCAAGTGTAGAATCCTTTCTTCTAGTGCCTCACGATATTTTATGCATGTAAATGCAGCTATTCTCAAGCTGGGAACAATGTAATCCATATGCATCACTGCTTCCTATCCATAGGCCAACCTAAAAGGTGTATGGCCTGTCAACTTCTTGCAAGTAGTCCTGTACACCCATAACACAGCCGGAATGTGCAGATCCCAGTCATCCCTTTTCACATTGCATAACTTTGTCAACGCATGCTCTAATACTTTGTTGAAAGCCTCAACAGTTCCATTTGCTTGCGGATGGTGTGGTGCACTCCTCTGATGATGAATGTGGAACTCTTTAGTTAGGGCCTCAATAGTTTTGTTCAGAAAATGAGTGCCTTGATCACTCATCAAAATCTTAGGGCATCCAAATATGGTAAGGATGTTCTCGAATATGAACTACATGGTAGTGAATGTGCTAGAGTCCTTCACTGACTTTGCTTCTTCCCATCTGGTGAGATAATCAATTGTAGTGATAATGTATCTCGCACCAGTCCTTTTTCCCGGTGGGTTAATGGGTCCCACAAAATCAATAGCCCATTTCTCAAATGCCTAAAGTGTCAACTTTGGATTCAATGGAATTTCATGTCTTTGCGATGGCTTTCCTATCCTTTGACAGACATCACAGCTCTAGAAATGTTCCTTTGCATCTTTATGAATAGTATGCCACAATAGCCCTTCTCATAATATCTTCTGCGCAGTGGATCTTACTGCGTAGTGACCTCCAGATACACTTGAATGTGCATCAACCAATATAAATGGCTTCTCATGCTCTAATACACATCTGCACGGTACTTCATCTAGTCCTAACTTGCATAGCTATCCCATGATTATGGTGAAGTATGCTGCTCTTACTTCCAGCTGCTTCTTCTACTGTGTAGTAAACTATGTCGGTGCCAACCCACTAGTCAAGAAATTGACAATGTCTTTATAGTAGTCATCTGCGATATGTATAGAAAATAACTACGTATCAGGAAGATTGTATTCAAGATTGGTACGTCCTTCGCCTGACTCAATCCTTAAGAGATGGTCAGGTCCTAAGTTCAATCTGCCTGGCTTAACTACAATTTCGAAGTCATACTCCTGGAAGAGTAACAACCATCTACAGATTCTCCCCCCTAACACTGGCTTATTGACTAGGTACTTCAAAGATGAATGGACAGTGTATATAGAGAAGTGCACACCCAGCAAATAGTGCCTAAATTTCTGTAGTACGTATACCATTGCTAAGCCTTCTCTTTCAGTGGTTGTATAATTATTTTCAGCTGAAGAGATTTTCCTGCTCGAAAATGCAATGGGGTGATCAATGCCCCCTTCACCTGGTTGAGCAAGAACATTTCCCAATGCTATACAAGAAGCATCAACATGGACATGAAACGACTTCTCCTAATCTAGAAAAACTAGGGTCGACGCAATTACCATTTTCTCTTTTAGTGTGTCCAATCCCTGCTCACATTCTGCATTCCATATAAACTGTGCTTCTTTCTTCTGCAGTTTTTCCATCGGCACAGTTATTTGCGCATAACCTTTGATGAATTTTTTGTAGTACCCTGTATGCCCCAACGTGGTGCGAAGCTATTTTACTGAGTGTGGTGCAGGTAAATTCACAATCACTGTGATCTTCGCAGGATCAACCATCAGACTTTGTCTGCACACAATGTGTCCTACGAGAATACCATAAGGCACATAGAAAACACACTTCTTTAAATTTAATGAAATTTGATGTTGCCCGCACTTAGCTAACATCATTCTCAGGTTTTCATAGTGGTTTTTCAGCAAACCAAAGACAGTCTAATCATCAAAATATGCTTCCAAAACTTTATGCATAAAGTCTTTAAATGCTGCAACAAAAACTCTGGAAAAGATGGCAGGTGCATTCTTCAAGCCAAAGGGCATAATAATGTACTGAAATGAGCCCCATTCAGTAGCAAAAGTTGTCTTGTGTCTATCTACTGGATCAATCCTGATCTGATGATATCGAGAGAATCCTTCAGTAAATGAATAGGCCTCATTTCCTCCAATGTTGTCTAGCACTTGATCTGTAAAAGGAGTAGGAAATGGGTCATGCAACGAAGCATCATTTAGCTTCATGAGATCTATGTAGATCCTGATCTCAGCTTTAGTCTTCTTGTCTTGGATAACCATCGAGCTTATCCACTCCGATTCTTCAAACGGCTCAATGATCCCCACATCGAGCATCTTATCAAGTTCTTCTTTGACTCTTTTCTTATATCTAGGATTCAGTATATAGGGCCTTTGCTTAACAGGCTTCGTGCCTGGCTTCAAAGGTATCTTCATAACCCCCAAGTCACTCAAAATACCCTTCATTTTGGTAAACTTTATCGAGAATAAATCTTGATATTCATGTAGAAGGTTTGCGATCTACGCAACCATGGCATCATCCCAGTATTCTCCAATTGATGCGAACATCGGTTCTTCACTTGTGCCAATGTTCACTTTTCTTGTCTTCACTGGTCCACTAATGTCTGGAATTTCTAGTGGAGGTCCCTCTACATCACGCACACCCTCTAGCTCAGGTATATTGACATTGTGCAGATCCTCCTCATTGCTCTCTTCTTGTTCCTCTTCGTTTTCAATAAGCTTATAGCATTCAAAGGCCTGTTCTATCTGTCTTGACCATTCTGGCTGTAGGTTCACTGGTACTTTAACATCTTCAAACACCTTTTCTTATATTTCCTCCAATGCCTCGTTTATACTTGGGCATTCAGCTCTGAATATTCTTTCTTTGATAACTTGCAGAGCTTCGCTTATGCTCAGACTTTCATATTCAAAGCTAAAAGTTATCTGGAAGTTTCCAGCTAACGTAGACCAATCTGTGGTTCCTTTGCGCAAATCCGTGTCTGTATACCACTCTTCTGGGATCCGATCTAATGTGTGCACAAACAGATGCACCCATTCTGTCTGTGGTATTTTTATCCATGCTTCCGAACAAATTTCTACGTGATCCCTTGGACTTTTCTGTCCATTGTACTTACCATGGTCAGCACAATGTTTTCCATAAATCTGATTTGCATCATGTGCTTGCACTGCTCCCATGTGGTCAAAGTCTGCTTATTCGTAGCCCACCATCTGGCAGGTGTCTCGTGTTGAATATTGTAACTTCTAAGAATATTATATTTGTACATTATTATTCCAGAGATGTTTCATCCCTCCAAGGTAACCCTATTATGTATCCCGAGATGATTATTCTTCCGATGGGTTGTGGTAACTAGGGTTATTAGAACCACCATGTGGGGGTCGGCCCTGATCTTATATTTTAGGGGTTATTAGACTTCTCCAGAAGAGGTCGACCCCATTAGGGTTTTTAGTCAGTCGGGAACTAATATAAATAGAGGAGGTGAGCTCCTCATTAGACACACTTGTACAACTCAGAAAAGTAGCGCACTTGTCTGGGAGGTCTGCTAAGGAGGTAGAGAAGGAGGGAGCACATCTTGTATTTTGGTTGATCATCTTATTGAGGAAAGCTTTGCTGGGTTTTCTACCCCATGAGGATTTCCCAGGGTAAATTATGTGTCTATCTTGTGATTATGTTTCTTTCAATGATCTTGCTAGTCTATTTGGTTTAAACTTAACATGGTATCAGAGCTAGCCTGAATAGGACATCTTTCACAAGGTAGGAATATCTCTCTCTCTCTCTCTGGTGAAAATTAGGGTTTCAGCAAAAAGTTGGTATTGTTGAATTCTGATTACATGGATGGATACCCCTTCTCAAAACCAATATTTTGAGCCCTAGATCGAACTTTTTCGTTGGGTAGAACTCCGGGAAAGTCAAACCCTAGTTTTACCAAAAGTGCGATAAACCAGAAATTGTTTTCAGCAAAAAGTTGGTATTGTTAAATTCTGATTACATGGCTGGATAACCCTTCTCAAAACCAATCTTTTGATCCCTATATCAAACTTTTTGGTTGGGTAGAACTCTGGGAAAGTCAAACCCTAGTTTTACCAAAAGTGTGATAAACCAGAAATTCTGTCCCAGGATCCGGAAAAGTAAAAAAAAAAAAAGGTAATATTTCCAGGTAAGCACTACTCTGTCTCTTATCTCTTGGACTCCCCCAAGAAAATATGGGTCCAAACACTAAGCTTGAAGACAAGCTAGAAGGTATAGAGAATTTATGGGCATGGAAATACAGAATTGGTCTCATTCTTGAAGAGAATGATCTTGCTCATTATGTCAAGGATGAAGTTGCAGAACCGGAAGGAGATGAAGCCAAAGAGAAGCATAGGAAGGATTTGGTTAGGGAAAAGAGAATCATAGCTGATTCTATTAAAGACCACTTGATTCCCCAAGTGGCCTCCAAGGAGACTCCAAAGGAAATGTATGATGCCCTAGGAAGAATGTATGAAGGAAAGAATAGCAATAGGAAGATGAACCTAAGGACTTAGTTGAAAAGTACCAAGATGCACAAAGGAGAATCCATTCAAGACTACTTCTCAAGGGTCTCCCAAATCAAGGAGCAACTAGATGCCATTGGTGATACTCTTGATAAAGATGAACTTGTGATGACTGCCCTAAATGGTCTCACTAGACCTTGGAAATCATTCATGCAAACTATGTGTGCCAGAAAAGAAAGCATGAAGTTTGATGTAGTATGGGAGGATTGTATTCAAGAAGAGGCTAGGGTAGCCAATAGAGAAGCTCTTCTCAAAGAGGATGACCAAGCTTTGGCCACCCACACTAAAAGAGGAAAGAGAGGCCACTTCAAGAAAGTGAACTACAAAAGGTCTCAACCCTCTCATAAATTCAAAAGGAAAGGAGGATCAAACTCAGAAAGAGACCTCTCCACAGTCCAATGTTATAATTTTCTTAAACTAGGACACTATGCTAAAGACTGTTCTTTAGGAAAGAAGAAGAATAAGTTTGTTCACAAAAGACATCATGCACATATGGCAGAAGATGATAGTGAAGAAGAAGTAGGGGAAGAAGAAGAAGAAGAAGAAGAGGAAAGGCCTCAAAGGAAAAGATCTAAAGTAAAGAAAGAAGATCCAGAAGAATATGTCCTATTTTCTGCACTCTCTGGATCTATGTCTCCTGGAGAAGATACATGGCTCATTTATAGTGGTGCTTCAAAGCACATGACAGGTCAAAAGAAATCTCTCTCAAGACTTGAAGAAAAGTCTTCATCTCAAAAGGTATCTCTAGGAGGTGATTATCAATATCCCATCAAGGGAATTGGTGAAGCAAGCTACAAGCTTGATTCTGGAACACCCTTGAAAATGAAAGAAGTTTTATATGTTCCAGGTTTAAAGAAGAACCTACTCTCTATCTCATCACTAGATAAGAAAGGTTTTAGAGTGGCTTTCATAGATGGACAAGTACTCATGTGGTCCAAAGGAAAATCAATTAAAGATGCAGTTATCATTGGTGAAGAAGAAGGAGGTCTCTATAAGCTCAAGGGTCATCCAGAAGTTGCCCTTGCTCATGAAACCTCTAGCCCCAGTGAGCTATGGCATAGAAGACTAGCTCACATTAACTACAAAGCCTTACCCTATGTAAGCAAGGTGGTCATAGGATTACCAGATCTGAAGGGTGATCATAATGGCTCATGTAAAGGTTGTAAGAAAGGGAAGAATGTCAAGAACCCTTTTCCAAATAGTGAAACAAAGACTAAGAACATTCTGGAGCTAATACACTCAGATGTATGTGGACCAATGCCCACTACTTCCCTAATTGGATTTGAGTATTATCTCTCATTCATTGATGACTATTCAAGAAAGACTTGGATATACTTTCTAAAAGGTAAGAATGAAGTCTTTGGAAAATTCAAAGAATTCAAGGCCCTAATAGAAAATATCTTAGAAAAGAAAATCAAGATTCTTAGAACAGATAATGGAGGATAATATACTTCAAAGGACTTTGAATACTTTTGTAAAGAAGCCGGAATTAAGAGGGAACTAACCACTCCCTACAATACCCAACAAAATGGGGTTGCTGAGAGGAAAAATAGAACCATCATGGAAGCTGTAAAGACTATGATACATGATCAAGATCTACCCATGTATCTATGGGCTGAAGCAGCTAGGACAACAGTCTATGTGCAAAATAGACTATCCCATAGTGCTCTTGAATTCAAAACTCCAGAAGAAGTGTTTATAGGAAAGAAGCCTGAGGTAAGTCATCTCAAAATATTTGGGTGTCCTGTGTACATCCACATTCCAAAAGAAAAGAGAACCAAGTTGGATCCTTCTGGTAAGAAGGGAATATTTGTCGGATATTGTGAATCATCCAAACCCTTCAGAATCTACATACCAGGTTTTCATCATATAGAAATAAGTAGAGATGTAACATTTGATGAAGAAGCAGCTCTCAAGAAATCGAGGAAGTGTCAAATTGAAGAAATCTATGAAGAAGATACACCTCCTAGAATCACAGAGGCTGTGCACATCCCTGAAGATGATTCACCAGAAGATCATGACATGTTGGAACCACAAGAACCTTCTATTACAGATTCATCTAAGAAAAAAAGGCCCGCATGGGCTAGAGATATTATTCAAGGAGCTGAAAGATATGGAGCTCCTAAAGGCTCCACTAGAGAAAGAAAGAAACCTAAGCTAGTGTCCAACTATATGGCCTTGATGTGTGATCTTGTAGATAAACAACCTACTAGCTATGAAGAAGCAACCCAGAAGAAAGAATGGGTAGAAGCAATGACAGAAGAATATCAGTCAATAATGAAAAATGATGTTTGGGATGTAGTTCCCAAACCAAAAGATAAAAGTGTGGTTTCTTCCAAATGGATTTTCAAGATAAAACATGCTGCAGATGGTAGCATTGAAAAATACAAGGCAAGATTTGTAGCCAGAGGATTCTCTCAAAAGGAGGGAATTGACTATGAAGAAACATTTGCACCAGTTGCTAGGTATACTTCAATTAGAACTATCATGGCACTTGCATCTATGATGAAGTGGAAATTACACAAAATGGATGTTAAGACAGCTTTTCTGAATGGTGTAATTGAAGAAGTATACATAGAGCAACCACAAGAGTTTGAGGTTAAATATGGGAGGACTCATGTATGCAAACTGAAAAAGACATTATATGGTTTGAAGCAAGCTCCCAGGTCTTGGTACAGAAGGATTGACAATTTCTTAACAAACATGGGATTTACCAAGAGTAAAGCTGATCCCAATCTTTATCTTAAAGTGATGGATGATGAACCAGTTATACTATTGTTATATGCATATGATCTATTTCTAACCGGAAATGAGAAACTGATTATTGAAAGCAAGAAGAAGCTTTCATCAGAATTCGAGATGAAATATCTCGGATTAATGCACTACTTCTTGGGTCTAGAAATATGGCAATAACCGAAAGGAATCTTTCTAAATCAAGGTAAGTATGCTGTGGAGATTCTAAAAAGATTTGATATGTTGGAGTGTAAAGCCATGGCCACTCCCATGGACTCCAACTTGAAGTTATTAGTTAATGACTCATCGGAATTAGTAGACCTAAGTCTATATAGACAAATCATTAGGTCATTGATGTATTTAACAAATACTAGGCCAGATATATGCTTTGCTGTAAATACCCTGAGTCAATATTTAGTAGAGCCTCGAAAGGTTCACTTAATAGCTGCAAAGCATGTGATGAGATACCTAAAAGGTACATTAGATTTTGGTCTATATTATCTTAGAGGTCACGAACTCCGATTACATGGTTACTCAGATTCTGATTGGGCAGGTAGTGTCTCAGACAGAAAGAGTAGTTCAGGTGGATGTTATGGTCTCGGATCTACCGTGATCTCATGGTTCAACAAGAAACAATCTAGTGTGGCCCTCAGTACTGCTGAAGCAGAATATATAGCTGCCTACTTTGCCAGTTGTGAAGCAGTGTGGCTTTGGAAGTTATTATTTGGAGTGTTTGGCTTAGAAATGGATCCCACTGTGATTATGTGTGACAATCAAAGCTGCATTAAGATGACAGAAAATCATGTATTCCACGATAAGTCAAAACACATAGAGATTCGATAATTTTATATACAAGATATGGTGCAGAGAGGAGCTATCAAGCTCGAGTATGTGAACACTGAGGATCAAATTGCTGATATCTTGACCAAACCTCTGTCTCGAGTGAAATTTGAATACTTCTGAGACAAGCTTGGTGTAGTTCAAAAGGACCCTCCTCAAAAGGGGGAGTAGTATAGTCACTGATGATGAGATTGTCTCATCGAACAACAAGGTCGATGATAAGGTTAAATGTTCACTACACCCAAATACTTAGAAATATTTAGATTTAGGACTCTTATGCTTAGAATACTTAGTTTTTACTTATACATGCTTTTGATGTTAGATGTATTACTGAGAATACATGCTTTTGATGTTAGATGTATTAGTAAGAATACATGCTTTTGATGATAAATGTATTGGTGAGAATACATGCTTTTGATGATAGATGTATTGGTGAGAATACATGCTTTTGATGATAAATGTATTGGTAATAATACATGCTTTTGATGATAGATGTATTAGTGAGAATACATGCTTTTGATGATAAATGTATTGGTGAGAATACATGCTTTTGATGATAGATGTATTGGTGAGAATACATGTTTTTGATGATAGATGTATTGGTGAGAATACATGCTTTTTATGATAGATGTATTGATGAGAATACATGTGAGGATTGCATCATCCTTGAACTCAAGTTCTAAAGTGAGCCGTAGACAGGTGTCTCCGAGAAAGAAAGAGGATTGGATCATCCCTGGACTTCAGTCCTAAAGAGAGCCATAGACATGATGTCTCCTAGAATTGAAGATAGGACTGCATCGTCCCTGAACTAGGTTCAAAATGTACGTGATGGGATTGCATCGTCCCTAGACATGAGACTTGTCTTAAAGTGATAAGGACTGATCATCCGGGAATTTGATCGAGATTGCATCATCCCTAGACATGAGACTTGTCTTAAAGGTACGTGTGAGGACTACATCGTCCATGAACTGGGTTCACAATGTACGTGATGGGATTGCATCGTCCCTAGACATGAGACTTGTATTAAAGTGATAAGGACTGATCATCCGGGAACTTGATCGGGATTGCATCATCCCTAGACATGACACTTGTCTTAAAGGTACGTGTGAGGAGTGCATCGTCCATGAACTGGGTTCAAAATGTATGTGATGGGATTGCATCGTCCCTAGACATGAGACTTGTATTAAAGTGATAAGGAGTAATCATCCTAGAACTTGATCGGGATTGCATCATCCCTAGACATGAGATTTGTATTAAAGGTACGTGTGAGGACTGCATCGTCCATGAATTGGGTTCAAAATGTACGTGATGGGATTGCATCGTCCCTAGACATGAGACTTGTCTTAAAGTGATAAGGACTGATCATCCTGGAACTTGATCGGGATTGCATCATCCCTAGACATGAGACTTGTCTTAAAGGTACGTGTGAGGACTGCATTGTCCATGAACTGGGTTCAAAATGTACGTGATGGGATTGCATCGTCCCTAGACATGAGACTTGTCTTAAAGTGATAAGGACTGATCATCCTAGAACTTGATTTGGATTGTATCATCGATGGACCTATGTCCTAAAGAGAGCAGGATTGATCACCCTGTAAAATGATCGTGTGATGACGATGATGATGATCGTGTGATGACGATGTTGATGATCGTGTGATGACGATGCTGATGATCGTGTGATGTCGATGCTGATGATCGTGTGATGATGATGCTGATGATCATGTGATGATGATGCTGATGACATTGATGTTCCAGTAACTGGTTAAGTTACTGATGACGATGAATTGAAGAAAGCTTCCGATGATTTATAGATGTATCATGTATGATGTAGTCAATGACTCCTCGCTTCTGCAGATGTTGTTATAATATCCTTCTCGTTAAGGGAGAGTGTTGAATATTGTAACTTCTAAGAATATTATATTTGTACATTATTATTTCGGAGATGTTTCATCCCTCTGAGGTAACCCTATTATGTATTCGAAGATGATTATTCTTCTGATGGGTTGTGGTAACTAGGGTTATTAGACCCACCATGTGGGGTTCGGCCCTGATCTTATATTTTAGGGGTTATTAGACTTCTCCAGGAGAGGTCGGCCCCGTTAGGGTTTTTAGTCAGTCGGGAACTAATATAAATAGAGGAGGCGAGCTCCTCATTAGACACACTTGTACAACTCAGAAAAGTAGCGCACTTGTCTGGGAGGTCTACTAAGGAGGTAGAGAAGGAGGGAGCACATCTTGTATTTTGGTTGATCATCTTATTGAGGAAAGCTTTGCTGGGTTTTCTACCCCATGAGGGTTTCCCAAGGTAAATTCTGTGTCTATCTTGTGATTATGTTTCTTTCAGTGATCTTGCTAGTCTATTTGGTTTAAACTTAACATCTTGCGCAGTGCCATGTCTTCTAGTACTGGTATGCGATGTTCAGCTGCAACTGATACAATATATTCTTGGATAAATGAATAAACATTATATGAACCATCATAGGTTTGTATTGGACTTACCTCGGTTCCAATCCAGCGCAGTGACTTTGTGATCTGCACGCATCTTCTTGCAGATACTTCATGCATACGGCTTTTCCAATTCTCCAGTCCTACATCAGAGTCTGAGATGCAAGAACTGTAACATTGCAAACTAAGTGCTCCATCTGCAGTAGGATTAATGTAGTCATCTTGTAAATGCGATCAAGATCCTGTGCTCTGGATTCTTCCTGAATCAGCTCACTGTATCTTTCTCCTTGTGAAGGGTCCAGTGGTGTGATGACCCTTATGTCTTGGCCTTCAAAGATCATTTTCTTGGTCTTCAAGTTTATGATTGTGAGGTTATCCATAGCCCAGTCTATATCCAACAGTGCTAGATAAGGCTGACTACCATCCACTATTTCGATAACCTCGAAGTCTGCATGACTTCGCACTCCATCGATGTCAACAATAACATTGGCTAGGCTCCGAAAAAGTATAACTTTCATCTAATTTGATAATCTCAACTGTATGGGTGACCACAACAATTTTGTTCTTCCCATCTACTGCCATGTCTACTTAGTCAAAACATTTACCTCAGATCCTAAGTCAAGGATGATTTTATCCATCTCATAATCTCCTATCTACGCAATGAGCCTCATTTCTCTGCCTATTCTTTTATAGCTTTTGATGTGATGAACTACGCTCTCAGCAATATCCTTCTCACTACGTGGATCATACTGGTTTAATAATTTTTGTAATTCCACTATAGCGTCTGTGCTCTTTAATAATTTCATGCAGCTCCATAGGAACTGCGCAACAAAGGTGCCTATCTCTGCTACATGGCACGTTTTATCATATGAGGCTGGCATATCCTTCATATGCGGTATTTCACTTCGCAATGGGATTCTTGGTGATGTAGGTTCTTTCTCTTTGAATATGTCCTGCGCTTCTTCAAAGACTTCTTTGTTTTTCTCCAGGCTGAAAGCAGGTGTCTTCCCACTAGCCTTTCTGATCTAGATTGTTTCAATAGGGGTTTGCTTAGTTTCAAAGTCTGTAGATTTCGAAGCTTCTGCTTGCCTATCCCTTCCCACAGCAGCACCACTTTGTGTGACCACATTAATACTTGGATCCACAACCCTTCTCTCTACTACGATAAGCTAAATGTTTGGGTTAGGTACATCTTGCTTTCTCTTTTGCATTTATGCTGCTAACATTGGGCAGTCTTCAATAACATGATCAAAAGATTTACAATAGTTGCACGTAGTACATGGATTGGTACAATCTCTAGATAAGTGACCTGGCTGGACACAGTTATAACATATCATCTAGCCTCTTCCTCTTCCTTGTCCTGGGCCAGTATTTCTTCCTCTTCCACGGAATCCTCCACGACCTCTATATGTGCCTTGATCATACTGAGTGTTAGCACCTAGTTTTTCAGCATATGAACTAGGACGAAGTAAAGGGGTAATCTTTAAAATTCCTTGAATAAAGTCTAAGTTTCCCTTATTTCCCATGGCTAGGTGCTAAAGGTATGAAAATTTTTTGTTAGAAGTGCTAAGGAGTTAATAGACTTGAAGAAATGTTGAACAAATGTAAAAATGCAATTAAAATAATAAAAAATGGGCCAAAGGACTATAGTTCGATGGAAAAATGTCATAAAGGTTAACTATCAGGATGGTTGCACTATTGATTAGGCGCGCAAGAGAGATCAACAACCTTCACTAATCGTTGCATCGCCAAGCTGTGAGGACTAAAAGGGGCGCAGGTGGTTGCGATGAGAAAAACCAAAGGATACGTGTCACATACTAATAGCATTGGAAGGAGGAAAAGTGGTAAGCAAAACCTCTTATAAGCCATGCGACACTGCTTTGGCGCTAGGATCAACGGCGGATATTCATGATCGAAGATCCGACGGTATGAGATGAGGATTTGTTCTGTGTTGTGCATTTTGAACTATGTTAATAAAGTTGACAGAGCCGAGTGGGAATTTTTCAGGGATTCCTATGTGATCGGTCTTGTAGTCTGTTTATTCTCTTTTCCCATGTGATTTGTGTTTCCTTACATTGTTAATCCATTCTGTAATGCTTTTTCAATCTTGGTTTAGTGTAGCATTTGAATAGAATTCATAGTCTTTATGCTCTATTCTTATCATACCAAGTATTCCACAATTATGTTTCTACTAAAATCAATATAGAATTCATGTTTCCATGCTTTATATTGGTGGACTGTTTCATTTTTCTTCTAAATCACCCAGCTAAAATCTATGTGACTGTAACTTGGTGGCTACCTTGCCCCTGTGTGAATGTATTTGCAAAGCATTTGTCAGTGATATTCATGTATTCTTTAATTTGACTCCATCACCCAATAGAGATCCACACTGCTTTCAACCAACAAATTTAAAAAACCAAGCATCATACCAGAAATTTGACCTTCGGAATGAACTGTGTATGATCATTTTGAGCATTAAGGCTCTACATTTCTTTTTGAATATTTTCAGTCCTTTATCAAGAGAGATCCCTTTCTAACTGTCCAAGGTCAGTAGCATAAGTCTAAAGTGGTTCTGTTGTTGCCCTGATTCAGCATCTCCACAACCGTGGGGTACGATTTGGGTGCTAGCAAATTGGTGCCATTTCCAGGGAGCGAGTGTTATATCATCCTTGGGAGAACGACAAAGAAGTCCGAGTTTCAAAGAAAAGAGGAATCGCTGTGGGCAAACAGAGATTTCTGGATTTTCAGGAGGTTGTGTGTTTTTTCCCTGGCGACTCCACTCATTAAGATTTGTATTCAAGGAAGACTCCACTGAAAAATACCAATGAGCGAAAGTCCATTTCTGAAGAAGTTCTGAAGGACACCCTGGCCCCTAGAAAAATCCATACCTGAGGTAACCCTTTTTCCCAAATTCTACTAGGGGTGCATAATCCGAAAATTTTGCTTAGACAGAGGACTGGAAAAGATAAGGCTAGTACTTCTAATATTGAAAGAGCCGTGTGTAAAGAAGAACCATCTATTTTTCCTAATCTAGAGGTAGAGATAGGCATTGGGAAGCCTTTACTAAGGAGAAAGTATGAATCATATCTAAACCTAGGTGAAGAAGGTTTGAATACTCCCGAGTCATATCTGTTAGATCCCTTATGGTGTAAATTGCAAAATGCTTCCAAAGTTAAAAGAACTAAGCCTGGTTTTCATATCTCTTAGTCCCATACCATAAACCCTGCAAATAACCCTGCTCAAAATATTATCTAGCATACCCTGCCCCTTGCACAAAATCCACCTGTAACCATGGCTGCTAGAGTTGCATCGTTAGCCCTACTAGCTATTTTGCATGACCTCCCTTAGAACTATTCCCAGAGATTCATTTCTTATGATAGAGAGGGAGAATTTTCATCCAAGAAGCCTGTAGACAGATTTGAGGATTTTGCTGATTTGGAGGAGGTGGATTATGATGATGCAAAGCTGAGGTTGTTTGCCTAGAGCTTGTTTGGAGAACCTAAGAAAGGGTTCAAGCAGCTGCCAAATGATTCTATCCCTGATTTTGAAGCCTTTAAGGCATTGTTCTTAGAAAGGTGGGAAACGATAAGGAGCCCCTCAGTGGTTCTTTCCCAGTATAACCATTTGAAGAAAGGAAACTTTGAGTCTGTCCATGATTTTTCTGCTAGATTTATGAAGGAATACAACTCTATCCGAAATGTTATACAACCCTCAGTAGGTGCTGCAAAGCTCCATTATGCAGATGATTTTGAGGGAAATTTTTCATGCATATTGAGAGAAAGGAAATCACCCTCCATGCCTGCTATGTTGAGTGATGCCATAGAAGTGGAAGCAAACATGATGGCCTTAGGAAAGTTGCAAGGCAAAACGGAAGCAAAGAAGAAGAAAATAGAAATCCATACCTCTACTTCCACCTCCTCCTCTACTAATGATGTGAAGTTCGACATGATGATGAAGACCATGGAAAAATTAATGGATAGGCTGGTCATAGACAACAAGCCTCCTAATAGGGAACAACCTGAAAATCAGGTGAGAAATCCAAATTTTAGAAGGACACCTCTCCAGAGAAAGTAGAGGAACCTTGATGACTAGCAAATGAGGCCCCCTTTCCTGGAGAACATGGTAGATGGGGAAGGCCCATAAGAACCAATGAATGAGCAGATTCATCTTTTTTATACCCTAGACGATTAGATCTATATGACTGAAAGGGAGCATGATTTTTTCACCAAGGGAGATTCCACTTCAAATCTGGAGTTGGATTCAGAGTAGTATCATATGGGCTATCAAAATGCGGTAGGCGACTTCCAAAGGAAACTGAATCTAAGGAATAGAGAGGTTAGTGTGACTAAGGGAAAGCCTAGTCTGAACCAGCCCTCTAACCCCCAACAGGGCCTCGATAAGCAGAAGGAGAAGCCACAAGAACTTGCTGTACCAAGGGGCCCAGAAAATCCAAAAGAAAAGAAGCAGGAGGTCACCGCACATAAAAGTTCAGAGAGCAGGGAGCAGCAACCCAAGGAGCCTAGGCAACCCGAGCATGCAGACCTATGTAAAGCAGTATCATCTTTCAGTCTAAAGACTATGCTATCGAAGGTAAAGATATCTATCCCTTTCAATGAGATGTTAAAGAACAATGATTATAGGGAGCAGATCACCAAAATGGTTAGTGGTCAGGATGACTGTCAGCGGGATATTTTGAAAGTAAATGATGATGCTCCAACAATTGTTTTTGGTCCCAAGATTGAGGAAGAAGATGATGAGGATGTTCCCCCATTCTATCTGAGTCTAAATTTCCATGACATGACTCTACACAATGCACTAATAGACTTTAGTGCCTCTCAAAATTTAATGCCCAAATCAGTGGTGGAAGAATTGGGTCTAGAAATTACCAGGCCCTACAAAGATCTCTATTCCTTTGATTCCAGGAAGGTCAAGTGCCTGGGGTTGATAATAGATATGGTGGTGACACTAACATTGCTCCCAGCAAAAAGCATCATGATGGACGTAGTAGTGACTGACATCCCCACAAAATTTGGCATGCTATTCTCCAAATACTGGGTGTTGAAGCTGAGAGTGAACATGCATCTAGATCTATCTTATGCCACCATTTGCTTACTTGGGGGAAACAAGAGACTGTACAGAGAGAAAAGATTGGCTTACATGGTCAGCAGTTCAAGCAATCCTGAGAATCATCCCATCTATTCTGTTGACACAGATTTAGGGTCATCTATTTTTTTTAATGATGGACCTAGAGAAGATCCTAAAGTTCCTATACACCTAGAATTGGTGGAAGACAAGGAGTTTGTAGCGAGGCACGAGGACCTAGAAAGGAAGAAAAATGAAGAAGGCTTGTGGAAGATGTATTTTGATGGGTCCTTGAGCAAGAATGGTGCAGGGGCAGGAGTCTGGATCATCCCTCCCGATTTGGAATTTAAAGCCATGTCATATAAGTTGACTGTTGAATGCACCAACAATGTGGTAGAATATGAGGCTTTATTGTTGGGTTTGCAAGCTTTGAAGGACCTAGGAGAAAAAAGAAAACATGTGTATGGAGACTCGGAGATGGTAATAAACCAAGTGAATGGTAGCTATCAGACAAATCATCCTAGGATGAGGACCTATAGAAATGAAGTATGGGATATGTTTGGTAACTACTTCTCAAAGCACAAGATCACCATGATACCTAGGATGGAAAATTAGGTGGCAGATTCATTAGCCACTACAGCTGGGGGTTTTAAGACTCCAATATATTCTCAAACTAAGTATGAGGTGGAGGTAGTGAACAATCCATCAATCCTAGATAATTCCAAGTACTGGCAGGTATTTGATGATGACCTATAGATAAGAAGATTTATGGAATTGTCTGATGAGTTTTCCAATACCCAAATCGAGGCCGAGGATGAGAATGTGGAATGTCTCCAATACGACGAAAAACAGGCCGAAGGTGAGGAAGCTGGAAGTAAGAAATGGGAAAACATGATGGGGGGTAAAGACATTATCCATATGAACAGCAACCATATCCCCAAAGGGTTGATACCTTTGGAGAATTTGTTTGACCAAAATGATGTGGCTAAAAATCCTAAAGTCGAACCTACTAGTGATGTTGTAGAAGATCAGAACTTGGGAACGACATAAGAGCCTCGACTTGTGAAGTTGTCTAAAAATTGCCTGATAAAAGGAAGGAACAATATGTGAATCTGATGAAGAAGTATTCTGATGCATTTTCCTGGAGCTACGAAGACCTGAAGGAATATGATACCTCCATTATACAGCATTTGATTCCAATCAATCCTAGAGAGAAACCTTCCAAGCAAAAGATGAGAAGGATCAACCCTAAATTACTACCTGTAATAGAAAAGGAAGTCACAAAGATTTTCAATGCAAAAATCATTGTCACCCTGAGATTTCCAAGTGGGTAGTGAATCTAGTTCTTGTCAGGAAGAAGAACGGAGAGATAAGGATCTGCATAGACTTCATGAACCTTAACAGGGTGTCATTGAAAGATAACTACCCCCTGCCTAAGATGGAACATATTTTACAGAAAGTGGTAAGAGCAGAGAGGATCTCTACCATGGATGGATTTTCAGGATACAATCAAGTCAAAGTATGCCCCAAAGATCAATAAAAGACTACTTACACCACACCATGGGGCACCTTCATGTATGCAAAGATGTCATTTGGGCTAATGACTGCAGGAGCTATTTTCCAACATGCGATGGACATAGCATTTGTTGAGGAAAAGGACAAGTTTATGGTGGTATACATGGATGATATAACAGTATACTCCAAGTCTTTTGAAGAACACCTTAAGCATTTGGAAAGGGTTTCCATCAAATGAAGGAAATATGGTATCTCTCTTAACCCAAAGAAGAGGCCAAGCTCCTAGGACACATCATTTCTAAAGAAGGTATCAGGATTGACCCTGAGAGGGTTAGTGCTATTCAGAAACTTGGGGATCCAAGAAGTAAGAAAGAAGTGCATTCATTCATTGGGAAAGTGGGTTTCCTAAGGAGGTTTATTCCAAGTTTTGCAGAGATAATGAGAAGAATCACCAACATGTTGAAAAAAGAGAATCAGATAAAATGGACTAAGGAAGCCAGGGATTCATTCAAGGGTATTAAGAAAGCTATCACCGAAGGCCCAGTTTTAGCAAGCCCAGATTTTTCCAAGGATTTCCTAATTTTTTCCTATGCATGTGAACATACGGTGGCAGAAGTGTTGTTGCAAAATAATGCCTGGAATGCTGAGCATCCGATTGCATTCTTCAGCAAGGTGCTGAGAGATGGAGAACTAAAGTATGATATCATGGAAAAACAGGCATATACCTTGATAAAATCATTAAAATATTTCAGAGTCTACATCCTCCATTCACACATTATTTCCCATGTCCCAGACAACGCTTTAAAGATTATCCTCACCCAAGAAGATCCCAAGGGAAAAAGGGCCAAGTGGATTCCTATGCTCTTGGAGTATGACCTGGAAATAAAGCCCACAAAACTGATAAAGGAGCAAGGTTTGCCAAAGTTGATGAGTAAAGCTAACTGTGATTCTTTACAGCTGAATTTCTTATAAGACTATCCAAATCAAGAGGACATAGAAATGCAGGTAAGGCCAGAATTCTCTGCATCCCCCTGGTATGTTGACATTATTTATACATTGCAAAATTTGCAAGCTCCTGCAGGGTTGAGCAAAACCAGGGCAAGGTCTATGAAGCTGAAAGCTGCCAAATTTTGTATTATAAATCGGTTTTTGTATTACAAGGAACCAGGGGGCATGCTTCTGAACTACTCATTAGAGGATGAAGCTCAACATGCCAAAAAGGATTTCCACAAAGGAGATTGTGGTGGGAATCATTCGTGGAAACTGACAGTCAACAAGATCTTGAGGGCAGGGTTTTACTGGCCTACCATGTTTGCTGATGTGTATAAGGAGACTGTTACCTATCACCAGTGCCAAATATTTGAAGGTAAAAGGAAGGTTGTTTCATTACCCCTTCATCCAATCATAGTAGAGGCACCTTTCTAGCAATGGGGGCTAGATTTTATTGGAGAAATAAATCCTAAATCCTCTGGCGAACATAGATGGATTTTAACAGCTATTGATTACTTCACCAAATGGATTGAAGCCATCCCAACCAGGAATGCAACTGAGGGGGTCATCATGGATTTCTTGGAAGATAACATCCTGTCCAGATTCGATTGTCCCAAGAGGATCGTGACTGATAACGCACCAACATTTAAGTCCAAAAAGATGATAAACTTCTGTCACAAGTACCATATCAGTCTGAACCACTCCACAACGTACTACCCTCAAGGAAATGGGCTAGCAGAGTCCTCTAACAAAATCCTGGTAAGGATCATCAAGAAGTTGTTGGAGGAGAATAAGAGAGCTTGGCACACAAAATTGAAATATGCTCTATGGGCTGATAGAATCAGCACAAAGAGAGCCATTGGAATGTCACCTTTTCAATTGGTATATGGAGTTGAGGTGGTGTTTCCAGAATCCCTAGGGTTACCAGTCAGGAGGCTGTTGTAGGGAATGGAAGAATAGGAGGGTGAATCAAATAGTTGAATTAAACGAGCTGAGAAGTAGAGCTTATGACAAAGTTCAGGGGCACCAGGAGAAGGTGAAGAGTGCTTTTGACAGGAAAGCCACAGAAGATAAATTTCAAGTGAATGATTTGGTTCTAAAATGGGATGCTCCCAAGGAAGATAAACATGGAAAATTTGACCACATGTGGATGGGGCCTTATGTTATTGTAGAAAACCGAGGGGTAAACTCTTTCATCCTGGAGAACCAAGATGGGTCTTCCTGGATGAGAGGACTAGTGAATGGGATGTTTTTGAAGCATTACCTGTCCTGATGAGAGAAAGGAAAACCTCTGTACCATAGTTTGTATATATGTGTGTGGTTTCCTACAGTTAAAAATAAAATATTGGTGGTGGACCGAAGATCTGAACCCCGAGGTGAAGGCCCTGCGATCTAGAGGAGGCCACCATTGTTTTTGCTGTGTCCATATGTTCAGAATATTCCAAACAGAGAAGGAAGTGAGGTTTTTTCGACAAGTAGATTTTCTCGTGGGAGCCACCCAATGGATCAGGCACCGGTCTACTGAAGGTTCTTTGCTACCTCGCAAGGAGGATAGAATCCCCAGTTGGAGCCAGTTGTTAGCACCTACTTGTTCAGCATATGGAATAGGATGAAGTAAAGGGGAAATATTAAAAATCCCTTGAAGAAAGTCTAAGTTATCCTTATTTCCCATGGCTAGGTGCTAAAGGTATGAAAAATTTTGGTTAGAATTGCTAAGGAGTTGATAGACTTGAAGAAATGTAAAAATGCAATTAAAATGATAAAAAATGGGCCAAAGGACTATAGTCCGATGCCAAAATGTCATAAAGGTTAACTATCGGACTGGTTGCACCATTGATTAGGCGTGCAAGAGAGATCAAAGGCCTTCGTTGATCGTCGCATGGCCAGGCTATGCGGAGTAAAAGGGGCGCAGGTGGTTGTGATGAGAAAAATTGGAGGATACATGTCACATACTGATAGCATTGCAAGGAGGAAAAGTGGTAAGCAAAACCACTTTTAAGCCATGTGACACCGCTTTGGCACTAGGATCAATGGCGGATATTCATGATCGAAGATACGACGGTCCGGGATAAGGAGTTGTTATCTGCTGGGTAAGTTTCATAGATCAAGGGACTGGATTGCAAGGTAGAAGGAGATCAATGGCGATAAGAGTTGAAGCCGTGCGAGAGATAAGCAGTGGGGACCCCACTAGCGGGAGAAATTGAAAGGTTAAGCATATGGAAGATCTCCGCCGTGGGTGCAAAACAGGAAAATATCGATGGTCTTGGAGGATTGTCACATCGGGAAGGTGCGCGGAGGATAAAGGGGTGTGGTGGTTGCGATAAAGAAAACAGCTGGACAGTTGTCAGCACCATGTTCTGTCGCAAGGAGGAGGAGTGGTAATGAAAACCAGTTTATAGGAATGAGACACCACTATGTAGACACATGATAGAGGGTGGAAATTAAATTAGGTAAAGTCATTGGACGACAAGGATAAAGGAAGATGTCAAATCAGTAAGGCGAGAGCAGATCTAACGGCTAAGATCATTGCATAAGAGAATGACGTTTGTAGAATATAGACAGTTGGAAAAGAAGACCGATGTTTAAGAGGGAAGGGGTTATATATATAAATATGCACATGTAAAGTTGACATTTATGCTTGGGACCTATCGGAGTCAGAAGTTTCCATATGTGTGGAAGACGAAGGAAACGATAGGAAAGGTCCCTCTCAGAGCTTCTTGGAGCTTCTTCAGTGACAGGTAAGATCTTATAACCACTTCCATTTGTGATTCGGGTTTATTTATATCAGGAAAATGGAAGAAGAACCAGTCTTTAGTAGTACTAGGGTTAGGGTTTCCCTGTAGGATAGGGACTTTGACGTATATGATATAGAGGTTAGGCTGCCAATACCAGAAATTAAGAAAAGGTTGAAGGTTCTGTTTGAGTAGGGTCTAAATATACGTGGAGTCTTTCAGTCATCTTTCATCCTATTTTGCAGTGAGAAAATCATGCCCTTTCCTAAGTTTATATCATGGTGTGCCTATAGCTATTCAGAACCCCAACGAATTATCATGAATTCCCAAAAGTCCAAGATGGTTTGTACCCTAAATTCTGCAATTGTTAGAAGTTATTTTGGAGTCCTCGAGTCCCAAGTGTTCGAACCTGATATTTTTACTGAAGATTCTGTTATCTTTGCATTTAGACAGTCTTCCCTCGAGAGCATACAATCCTTTTTAGCCATTCTTCTCAATCCTGACCTAGAAGTCAAAAATACCCGCTATCACTTAGATATAAATTTATTTAATGAAAACACACAATTAGTCCTTTATTTGGTCGCTCATTTTCTGGGCCTGGATATAGATATATGGGTGACCAAGTTTCAATTGAGTCTTTTGTTCAAAATTAGTGTCAGTTCACTAGGGACTGAAAATGGTGCAGTGTCATCCCTTATATTTGAATATTTTTTATCAGAGAAAATTCACTCATAGTTGAGCAATTTCTCAAATACCATATATTTTAGATTTCAGACACAATTAATGAAAATGGTTATGGCTGGTAGTATAGAAGATTTGCAATTTTCATAGGTGCTCTATACAGACACCTTAAAGGATAACGTGTTTAGCTACATGAATTATATTGTGTTTGTGGTGTATAAAGTAATTTTTGGAGAAGAGTTGCCTAGAGTTCTACCGGAAATGGAGTCATTGATGTAGTTGAAGGAGGAAGTAGTGGTGGGTGACTAGTTTTTGTGAAAGGATTCCACCATGATTAGGTTGTACAGCTTTGTACATGAACCTAATAAACTACCTGCTTTTTTAACCCTAAGGTTTTTCGCTCTTGAATTCGTCCGACAGAATTTGAGGGCGAAAAACCTTAGGGTTAAAGTTTAAAAAGGGTTCTGATTTGAAATACCCTTGGAAGGTAAATTCATTCATTATAAAGAGCAAAGAAGCCCCTTCAGATATAACAAAGCTGTTGGAGGCTATGAATTTCAAGAAATATGTGGAAATTGAATATGATCCTTTGCATATCATATCTGAAAGAAAGAAGAAAAATAATATAAAATCTTTTGAACATCAAGAAACAGAGGGATTGTTGAAGGGATGGAATTTGTTTTGTTATGAACCTGATGCGGCAAATATCATAGATTTGCAAGTAGGAGATTTGTTCCTGACAGAATTAACCATGGAGGATGATCAATTGCAAGAGGCTCAGGAAATCGAAAGAAAAAGGGATCTGCAGGGGATTATGGACGTAGATAGTGAAGAGGGAGATCGAGGCAAAAGGCTCAGGATGGAAGCATTAGGCAAATTATTCATCTCAGAAGACAGTGAAAGAGGTAAATAAGAAGAGTCTACAATTCTAGAAGTTCTGATACAGGAGTATGAATTCCAAAAGGTTAGGTAAAGCGGCGATGTAAATAGATTCCAATCGCGGCTCGACATGTACAAACATTATGGACAGAATAAGCAAGCCTCTGCCCAAATGCTTTTTAATTTGATGCCACAAGCTAGAAATTTATCAAATTTAGAGGTTTCTCTGATAACAAGTCGATATATAAAAGATAACGCTTTAAACTTGGCAGTATCCACACAAGACAAAGTGACCGAAATGAGGTTCAATTTAAAGAAAATACCTGTACCAAATAAGATCCAAATGCATAGGAAAATGGGAGATGTGATATATGAGGATTGTTTGGAATCCATAGTGAAAGTCACTAAATTGGAATATACTGTAAATAAAATGGAAGGCCAGTTGAAACAAGAGTGTTTGGAGAATAAAGCTTTCCAACAACAAGTCAAGAAATTACAATTTGACTTGGTTGAAAGTGACAGTGGGGGTAAAACCACCAAAAAATTGTTAATAGAAAAGGATAATCTAATTCAAAAGTTGCATAAAAAGTTGAAGATCCCCAATACGCAGCTGATTCAAGCTCCAGAGGAAACCAAGCTAGAGCAAGAAAAAGAGGCTTTGTCTAAAGAAGTTAATGATAGCAAAGCTGAACTATTGAAATTTGCTAAAAAATAAGTTAGCTGGGAAAGAGAAAGGGTAAGCTTGAGAAATCAGATCGAAGATCTGAAAAATAATTTGTCAAATTTGAGTGTGCAGCAAGCAAGTATAAGTCCGACTGGAGATGAAAATGATGTTGATAGCCTTTTAATTGCTATGTCACATATTAGTTTAAAGGAGGTTGAAATCAAAGAATTCAGAGTTAGAAAGAAGAAAGTGATAAAAAAGAAGAAGAAGCAAAATCCTTACAAGGCAAGTATAAGGAGTTAATCGAAACTAATAAAAAAATGGCACACCAAGTGACAAGACAAGCAGCTATGCAAGGATGCAAACACATGGTATGGGACCTGATTATTAAGGAAGTTGAAAGGATTAGACCATATTTAGATTTCATAAGAGTAAAAGAAAAGGTGATCAAAGATGCTCTGACAAGTTGTACTACGGTCAGGGAAAATATAAATAGAAAGCCCAAAGAAACCGCCCAAAATGCAATTACCTTTCTAAACAGTCTGACGTATGAAGATATGTGTACCCTGGATATTAAAGACAAAATTGCAGTGATCATATGGGCACAGAGAAGTTTAGGAAAACATGCGCATGTTTAGAATGTTGAAGCTAAAGCCAGAGCAATGCAGAGACAAGTTGCAAGGTTCAAAAAGCAATATGAGAAGCTGATCGAAAAAGGTTTTCCCTCTTTTTGGGATGAAAATCGGGAGTTGATTTCCCATAATGAATATAAAAAAATTTTGTTCGATATAAGGATGGATCATGCAAAGTTTAAGCATTTAAATTCCTTACTTACAGGGAAGATTCTGATGGAAAAGATTGCAGAGGACTTTGAGATTCTAAATAAGTTGGTCTCAATTAATGAAAGAATCCCACATATTTCTTATGCAAATCATGTTGAAATGAGAGTCATGGTAAAAGAAATGGCCAGTTACGATCATCCAACTACTGATCAGTGGAACCTAGTGGAGAAATACAGGAAGATGAAGTACACACTCCGTACTTCAAATTAGTTGTTGAATCTTATTTCAAAATGAGGACTTAAAAAAATATTTTATTTTCAAGAAACTTGTAATTTTTTATGACTTTGATTCAAAGACATGGTTCATGAAGATAGTCTATTAGTGGAACATCCAGCTGGAGTAGTTACCTTGCTGTCATTTTTGAAATAAATGCCATTTAGTAGAAAGTATTGGTGAATGTAAAAAAGTGGCTAGGCCTGTTTCTCGCGTTTTTTGTCTTGTAATGGAGTTGACGAATATACCCTGATGATGTGTCACTCAAACTTGTAACTGTTTTTTGATATGAGTAGATCGAGCATGAGGCTTTGGGCCTCTATAAATTGCATGTAATTGAATGAAGAAAGGGGTTGAAAACTTTTGGGGCATAGCATATTGTTTTGTGTTGTGCATTTTGAACTGTGTTAATAAAGTTGACAGAGATGAGTGGGCATTTTTCAGGGATTCCTGTGTGATCAGTCTTGCAGTCTGTTTATTCTCTTTTCCCATGTGATTTGTGTTTCCTTACATTGTTAAGCCATTATGTAATTCTTTTTAATGCTTGGTTCAGTGTATCATTTGAATAGAATTCATAGTCTTTATGCTCTATTCTTATCATACCAAGTATTCCACAATTATGTTTCTACTAAAATCAATATAGAATTCATGTTTCCATGCTTTATATTGGTGGAATGTTTCATTTTCTTCTAAATCACCCAACTAAAAGATCTCTGACTGTAAGCTGGTTTCTACCTTGCCCCTATGTGAATGTATTTGCAAAGCATTTTTCAATGATATTCATGTAATGATCAATTTGACTCCATCACCCAATAGAGATCCACACTGCTGTCAACCAACAACTTTAAAAAACCAAGCATCCTACCAGAAATATGACCTTCGGAATGAACTGTGTATGAACATTTTGAGAATTAAGGCTCTACGTTTCTTTTTGAATATTTTCAGTTCTTTATCAAAAGAGATCCCTCTCCAACTATGCTGGGTCAGTAGCATAAGTCTAAAGTGGTTTTGTTGTTGCCCCGATTCTGCCTCTCCACAACCTTGGGGTACGATTTGGGTGCTAACACTGCGCATTATCTTGTTTCTGCAGAGTTTCTTCTTGGACTCTGTATACTCCACCACCCTGCATATGCTCTAGATATCACTTTCTCTCCATCATGAGCTTATATGCTCGAGAGTTGGATTCATCATGTCCAACTGATTTGCAGAAGTTGCAATATAAATTCTTAGGGGTGCGTACATACTTCTGAATTAAGTAGCAGTCTTCTGGACAGTATCCTCTAGTTCTATAGATGTCACACCATGGCGCTTTGTTCTGATTAAGTGGATTTGGTGCTCCACTATTAAGGTATTCTGAAAATAAAGGACAGTGCTCTCTGGTATGAACTTCTCCCTTACATCCTATACACCAAACTTCTTGTCTTTGTTCTTTCCCTTTCTTCATGTCTTGCAACTGTAATGTCAAGGTAGCTAGCTGGGTCTGGATCTGGGACATTCCAGTGCTAGTCTCACCTATAGGTGAAGCTTCCAACTTCATCGCGATCTCCAAGGATTCCGCCTATGAAGCGACCTTCTTTTGCATCAATGGAAGTCTGATATGGGGCAACAGTGTGGCTATAAACCATTCTTGGTGTTGTTGTGGTGGTATGACGTAACTTACTTGGTCCAATAGTTTCTTAAACTTCTTGTCAAATTCCCAAATTGTCTCATTAGGTTTTTGCTTAATTTCCTTTAATTCTGTTATACATTGGGATTCTGACTTTGGTTTCTTGAACTCACTCAATAGTCCATCCTTAATCTCCACTAAGGTTCTATGATGTCCCTGAGAATACTTCATGAACCAATTCAAGGCTCTATCTCTAAATGTAGTGATGAGCTATGCTCTCTTTGAAGCATCATCCTGAACTTGCTTGACACTCCATACAGATTCACATAGAAACCAATGTTGCTCAGGGTCCTCTAGACCCATTCCCTTAAATATCGGCAGCTTGATATCGTCGGTCATCCTTCTCCTAGGTGGTATAGGGTTCTGCCCAGTATTCTGAGTGGTGTTAGGGATGTTACTGTGTGGAATGTTCTGAATCGGGATATGCTGAGTAGAATGTCCTGAGTTGGGATGGTTTGAGCGTTCTCTCTTGCGATGTTACTGGTATTAACGCTCTGAATATTAGGAATATTAACAACTGGAGGGTTCTAAACTGACAGATTCTGAGAAATAGGAGGCGCGGTACTTGCAACCAGTGGATTCTATTGAGTAATAGGCTGATAGGTGGATGATAGGGGTGCGGTATGGCTATCAGGCTGGGCTTGGAACTCAGTTTCTACACAGAGTCCACTCTTCTTGGTGTTAAACTTGTATCTCTTTCCACTTCTCAAACTATGTGTTTCTTCATCAGAGTCACTATATATGCTATTGACCATTACAGACTCAAAATTTCTGTAAACTTTACTGCATTCTTAAAACGCATTTCTCAACTAAAAGCATTTTAATCTATAAATTCAAATTGTTCAGGTACTTACCTCGGAAACCTTTGAAAAAATATGCTTCAGCTGCGCTGTAGGAATTTAGCATGTCCACAATGAACTTTGTCACGAAGCCTTCTATTATATTGTCAACCCAAAAGTCGACCGCTTGAGAAAGTGGACTATCTATTGCTTTGAGCCTCACAGTGAGCTCTGGGGTCCACTCGGTAGGTACTTCTGGCTGGAAATAGTTCTTTCATTCTGTGAGTCTTAACAACCACTCATGCAACACATTTCCAAAGGATGCCCAGAAAATTTCGTGAATATCTTTCCACAGTATTTTTTCAACCAATCTATGTTAGAGAGATGCGGATGTCTATTTTCCTTCCTTGCGAAGTCTCTTTCTATCTTGTCACACCAGGCCCAAATCTCTTTCTTGTATGGGTGCCAATTCTCTGAAATCAACATAATCTTTTCTTTCGAGCACATCACTATTTCAAGCGCGGCAACTCATCACCGATTCTTAGCGTGACAACGGAACCATTTGTTGGATTACATAACTATCTTGAGGTTTTCTATAAATACCCAGGTTCTTCGTAGTTCAAGGAACCAATAAAGCCCCTTTTCACCGCCCTTTTCGGCAACAATCTGTGAACAGACTGAGGTCTCACCCGAGGTGAAGTTATGGGGGGGCTGTGGAATCTGGTTTCCACAACCTGGTGATGAGTGCGTAAATTGATCTGGTGAGAAGCGCGCTATGGGACTCGCGCTGCAGATTGAGGACTACGCGGAGTTCACCTTCTTCGCGACTGACACTTAGGCTATCGCACATCCAAGGACTGTGCAATGTCGGATGGCCTTTCGACGATAGGACATCGCAACTGATAACTATGCTTCCTCTTCGGTACTTAACTATTTTGATGGATCTTACTTAGTGTTTAAAAGACACATTCAACAAACATAGCAGACGAAACCTTTGCGAACTTTATACACTATAACAAACATGATATCATGGTGCACTTCCGGCGTTGCGTTGAGTATTTATCTAGCTACTTCATACATTCATCTACTGTGAATTACTTGTGCAATTAATCATCCATTCTTACATGTGGTTACTTAGCATATTATTCCCATCTCTATCTTTTTGGCAAATACATATAAAAGCAACAATTCATACATTCATAAACTGAATCTCTACCATTCACATAAGCAAAGACACAAGCAATCACACAACACAGTATTTAAGATTGTTCACCCCTAGGATGGGAGATACGTCCACAAGAACTGTTGTTATATTATTTTGGGAAGGGTACAATAGTTCTAGTCTGGGCATTCAGCTACAGACTCTCTTCTCTCTCTGTAGGTATCTGCTCACTCAGCTGTAGAGACTTTACAATCTTCTCTCAATAGAGATCAATGTTCTACAACAAAAATTATCAATTCATAAACAAAGATTAACACTACAAATATTCACTGAATATTAACCCAACAGCCAAAGATTAACCCTTTCCCTTACAAAATGTGCCCTTTTATAGATCATGCCCATAGGTCATGTCTTTACAATGCATAGGAAAAAACCCTAAGGTTTCCCAAAACTGTCGCAGTTTTCCCCTAACCAGAATGTTGGCTTCTAATAGCGAATTCGTCATCGTGGCCATCCTCTGCGCGTGGTCACGTCCATTTCATCCTTCCATGTTGACCGCATGCCAACGTCACTTTCACCCTGTTGTTCCTTCTCTAACAACCTTGTGAGGTCAGTTCACGTCGTGCTTCCTCTACGTATGTGACCAGTCGCTTTCTTTCTTCCTTACTCCTTACCCGCCTGCTCGGTAATCATGGATTTTCTTAACGAAAAATAGACCACCGATGGTCTTATCGGAATATGTGTCATTTTCCTTCCAACATTTTTTTTTGCAAAATCCCCACGGATCAGGCTCTTCACAGCGCTGGCTTCCTTACCCTGCCGATGCTGCGCTGCGCTCAACTTCGCAGCTCCCAAAATTGTCTTCGCCAAAAAGACTTCAATTGAACAGAACTCAACTTCGCATTTCCAAAATTGTTTTGTCAAAAATGCCTTACTTGGGTCAGGCCCAACAATTCTACTTATGTTATGCATATAATATTATTGCACAGTTATTATATTGGAATATTACATTCCATGTTTTGGATAGACTAGTAATTGTTATTTTACTTAAGTTACGCATATAACCTTATTAAGTAGTTAATATGTTGGATTATTGTTCTTACTTGTCACAATAATATGATAATTAAATAATTGAAATATTGTCTATGGATCTGACTATAATTCCTTTGTTCCATTTATGTGATCCCTCTTGTGCAAATTCCATGAAGATAATATTTTACTGCACAGTTTGTACTGCTCAATTTCAATAAAATGCTTACTGCGCAGTAAGTTTAAAAGGATATTTTGGGTTATTGTTAAAATGAAAAGTATGGGAATTACATTACTTGAAGAATAGCTATGCATATAGCTATAATTGCATTTATTTATTTTTTAGTGAATCTTACTTGGCAGGCATTAGGTTAGTATTTACTGCACAGATAGTTCTTACTGCACAGGTAGTTTTTACTGTGTAGGTCTTAGTGAAATTTTTTTTACCGCCCAGTTCTCAACAAATTTTTTAATGCGCAGTTTTTAGGAAAGTATTTATAAGGAAGGATTGGAGGCGTTTCCTTCCAAATCTTAGTTTATTAAGGTATATTAATAGAAGATATATTATGAGTATTAATTATGGTGTAAATTTTATATGTGTGAAATGTGCTACACATGGAGATAATTATGCTTCCCCTAGTATGGTTTTATTTGTTATGCATTTTATATAAGATTTCATGGGTCTTATGAAATAGTTTAAGCTTATGTTATTTACTTATAGTTATTATGCATTTTAATATGCACTTGTCATAAGAATGCATATAACCATTATGCATGTGATTATTATGCGTATATCTTTTATGACACTAGGTGTGGTATAGTATAGAGAAAGAAAACGACAAGAATATACAAATGGCTTGAGTTACAACGAAGTGAAGAAGTTGAAAATCACAAAAGAGAAAATATATTAACATTTCAGAGCGCCTAGAATGGATCAAATTCCAAACACCAGTAGAGAACATATTTAGATTGTGTGGTGCACATATCAACCATTATGAGATGAATGGATGGATAGATGGTATATCGTTTTTGATATTCCACCACACAACAATAGGGAAATACCAGTATAATTTCTCTAGAATTTGTATGATGATTTACTGTTGGGTAAACATGTAAACTATTTTGATATATTGGGGTTCCAGGGTGCTTCTATGGGAATTATCCAAAACCGAACCAATGCTAGGAATCGAGATGCCAATCGGCCCATACCTCCTGCTCATATCTAGCTACCTAGGATAGATGCCCCTCCTGCACATCAAATGATTCCCCAAACACAGGAGGTGTTTCTAATGCTATATCACCCCAATTTTGATCTCATTGCACTTACAATGTAAATAATTTAATATCGTTATAAAATCATGGTGAGGAGATCAAGGCCAAGGCCCCACCATCGATTTATCGTTCTCGTATCAGAAATTAATTATTGATGTGTGTGGATCACATGCTAGCATGGAATGATAGAAATTATAAACCTAATGTAAACATGTATTTTAATAAAAATACTCACAACTAGCTATGCAATGCAACACTAGTATGGGGGCATGATTTTTACAAGGAATAGGGAAGGAAATATTCAAACCCTTGAATCCAATAGTGTCAATCTAGGTGTCAATTAGAGAACCCATGAACCATTAATTACCCATGTTGGCGTTTGTACCCAATCGTTTATTTCTTCTAAGAGTTGGGAAATGGATGTAGTTATTGTTTTGGCAAATGGAGAGTATGGCTGTCCAAATGTTGTGTATGGGAAAGCCATCATTTTGGAAAAATGTGTTTTGCTTACTGGGAAAGAAAAGACCGACGAATTCTCTTCCCAATCCATCAATCATCCATCAGTTTGGCTCTCTCACAAAATTTTGACTTGCTGGGTGTTTTCCTCCACGAAATTTCACAATTTTTCTTCATTTTCTAGCTGGAAAGTATGTTTTTGGTGTTGTAGAACACATGGGAGGAAGGGAATTTGAATTTGGGGGTCAATAGAGGCCATTTTTTCCCTCTAAATTCCATATACCTATTGGAAAAATCATTTTTTGTTCTCTATGGTCATTTTCCCATATCAAATTTTTGTTTTATATGCCCAACAATTGTGCCTTGATGTGTGTGGGAGATATTCCATAATTTGGGTTATATGTGTCCCTTGTTTTGTCTGGAAATTGTGTGTAAGTAACCAAGAGTAGAAGAGGATTTAGAATTCGCTTGAAAAACCTAGTGAAAGGGGTAACCTCAACAAAGATGATATGGCTTTGGCTACCTTTCTATGCACACTTGAAGAGCACTAGAAGGGAAGGTATGTCCTGAGGGATTGTGGAGCAGTGAAAGGGATACTTCCTTGTGTTGGGTGTGTAGGTATTCTAGGTTCCAAGGTAGTTGAATATTGTAGAGGTACCAATAGCTTTGTGGTTGAGCTCATTGGCTTAACAATTATTTCCTTTCTAGTTCCTTGACAAACTAGTAAAACAAGCTGTGGACTGGCTTGGATTAGATGTGGTATACATTTGGCTATGCATAAGTTTGTAGGTTCCCTTTCCTTGTGGAAATCATGCCCAGTTCGAGGGTGGAAGCTGTGTTGATAGATTGATGAGCACAAGTGGACTATGTATGAGTGGAACGTTGCAGTTGCATAGCGAGTTGCTCGGGACAACTTGTTCAAGATAAGTATTCTCTTGTATTTCAATTATGTAATGTTTTTAATTGATGTTGATTATAGCTATGATGGAAATTGCACGCTAGATGTGTGTAGTATATTTTATTTCTGTTGTGTTTGTTTCAGTTATACATATGCACACATGTTTTTGGTTTTCATAAATTCATTTAAAGATGATGGGGCTTAAAATTTGAAATCCCATATTTTTAGTCCTATTCCCTTCCTTAAGTGGGATTGATGGAAGGGCACGTGAAAGATGTTAGCTCAGGTGATTGTCCGCCATAGCACAACTATTGACCAAGCGGGGCCCTATTACTATGATGGGGCATAACCATCAACTTTCAATGGCATAGGACCATCTAGTGGTGGGGATAGACTGAGATTCCATGATCCCCACATTGAGCCACACATGTGCAAAGCATGTGGTCAAGCCTGCTATGGTGATGGACCAACACATGGTACCTCTTCAATGAATTCTGGTCAGGTAAGTATATGGTTAAAACACTAATGTTGTTGAAATTATTTTTTTATGTATTGTACACATATTAATATTGTTAATGTATACAATTTTTAATATTGCAGGACCTTGATGCCTCTACAGGGGGTGCTAGTGTACCAGGTGTTGTCGTATCTGAGGTGGAAACAACTAACACTGAGGTCATATTTCAACATGTTATTTTGTTAATACATGTTATTTCATTAATGTTAGATGGTATAATATTTACAAATTTTGAAGTTACAGGCACAGTATTCTCAGTAGGATGCAAGAGACATTGATTTTAGTGGCATCCCTGAGGATGACCTCTATGCATTTTTCAGGCAGGCAAGTACATGGTTAATGACTTAATCTTGATCAAATTATTTTTTTATTATTGTACTACTTTATATATTGCTAATATTTAAATTATTTTTAAACTTGCAAGCGTTAACTAAGAATGTAGACGGGAAAGGAGTTGTTAGTAGTGATCCCTCCCATGGGGTAGAGACGGTCCAAATAGAGGTAAGTATCGCAACATGTTAGTTTTAAATACATATTATTCCATTCATTCATGTGCACGTATAACTACGACTTGACACTCTGTGACTGGAGGGATCAACCCAAATACTTGCACCACCACTTTGGTTTGCCTCTCCGCACAATCCAAATGTAGACAAGGGTTTTGTTTACATCAGACGACCCTCTTCCATAAAAAGAGCGTGTGTCCATGATCATGGACCTACTAATTCTACGATAATGTATATCCTTTTACGAAAGTTCTGGTGGTTTGAATTTTAAATCCACAACTTGGTCTTCTTAATTTGTTTTTTTCACATGTTTACAATACCAAGTTTGTAATATCCTAGTCAAGATCTGACCAAAATATTAACTTCCACTTCAGAGTTTTAATGGAAATTTTCTAACAATTTTTAAGGCAAACTCTCAGACTGTGCAGGATGTAAGTGACGGGGATGGAAACTCTGAATGGGGATGATGGGAGAGAGATTAGGTTCTGGAATTTATAGGTGAGAGTGTGCAGAAGAAAAAAAATATGGTTTCAGCATAATTCCTTGGCACAAGGTATAGGAGCCATTCACTTTTCAGCAGTAGAACAAATCTATTGCCTACTTCGAGGCTGCCTGGGCTTCTAGCTTATGCCAACAAGACTGGGTGAGGGTTAATAATGTTTAGGACATATATATATCAGTCATGTAACTTGAAAGGTATGATGGAATAAATACTGGATGAACTTGGAAGAGTTTGGAGTGATTTGGGGATTAATTGCACATGGTGGACTACTGATCTAGTCAAATTACATGATTTCCAAAACGAGGCTAAAAGCATCCAAATTCTTATTACAGGGACTGGTATGCATATTATACTGAGTTATCAACCTCCTCCAATTGACAGAATGCAAAAATATTGCTTAGATTGAAAATGGCAGTGAAAACGGTAAAACTAGTCTAGAATAAGCACCCAACTAGCTAGTCTTGCATTGTAATTCATCTAACTGCTCCAAAACTTAAAATAATCTGTTCTTCTATTAGATAATTATTTGATAAAGGATATTCAACACATATAAGACAAAATATGGGTTCATAACACTTTCTTTCTCATTATTAGATTGCCTTCCAAAGTACATGCCTCATAGGCTAGATTTTCATTACAATAGTGAGAGAAATGGAGAGAAGAATGAGAATATTACTGTGGATCTGCTCCTGAGATATGATCAGGTAACCTACAGTTCATGTGACTTTCATTGGCTGCATACTGAAATTCTGGACTTGATTGGGGCACATTCACTGAGCCACCCTCTCCTTCAGGGAAAGCTCCTCTAGATTTAGTTGTGAATGGGAGAAGAATGTAAGAAGAGAGTGAGGATCATATATGAATCTGATCTCTAGACATATAAATATCTGATATGCTTCAAATCATGGCATACTGAAATTCCTGGAGATTCTGGGCGCAATTCCTGGGAACTAGCTCCTCCTTTTGGTTATTTTCCTTCAAATCTAGCTGCTAATCCACTGTAGAATTGTCCTCCTCTTCAAGCTGACTATAGATATTCATGGTTGGACTGATATGAATGTTATTGGCTGCAATAACATATTCTGGACCTGCATAACACTCTTAGATAACTCACAAATTCTTGGGGTACATCACCCAAGCAATCTTGTTGAGGCACAACACTCAACCAGAGAGGCTCGGAGCTCTCAAACCAAAATTGCAAATGACAAAAGTTCTTTCCTGAAGTTGGAATCATGCTTAAATAGATGATATAGCTTGCTTGGCAAGCCAAACCACACGTCTAGGTGAGGTAGGGCACATCCTCTCTGAGATTGGCAAATTTTGTGCTTTCTCCACTTTCTTTCCTCAACCTCCTTCAGTCAGAATTGGCAAGTGCGCCCTAGCAGCTTTTCTGGATGTTGCTAATTCTCTACTAAGTGCTTTTCCTGATTATTTCCATGCTATTTTCTTTCCACTATTCTGGTTTTGCCAACTTTTTCCAGCTTTTGTCAGTTTCTATTTCCATTTTGACTTTCTTTCCATTCTGAATTATTCTCCACTTGGGCAAGGTCATCCACTTGACACCAATTCGACCTCCTAGCCTTCATTATCCAACTTGGCAACATTTATTAGCATTTAATAAATAAAAATACCAAAATACTTCTCAACATTAATTCCAGCTTCCAAAATTAATTAAATAACTTAATAATTAAGTATTTCCTAGGGTGTACTTGCCTAAAAAATTATCCCCATGAATTAATTACTCAATTAATTATGACTTAGTCCCCTAGGGATAGGAGGATCCAAGTGGTGACCAAGGTCACTAGGGGGGGGACATGACAGTCCTCCCTTCCCAAGACTGCTTGTCCTCAAGTAGTTTCAAACTAGGATGCTGCAGAATCTGTTCATCTTCCCAAGTGGCATCCTCACTAGGAAGACCTTTCCATTGTACCAGGTATTCTTTAATAATCCTACTTCTCAGCTTCCTCTCTCTGGTCTGCAAGGTGTCTTCAAGTTCTAGTACCAGATGCCCTTCATCATCAAGGGGGGGTAGCAGTTCTGAAACCTTAACCTATTGGCCCACTGCCTTCTTCAAACAAGACACATGAAAGACATTGTGCACTTTGCTTTCTGCTGGCAGATCTAACTCATAGGCTACTTCACCCACTTTCCTTTTTATTTTGTAGGGCCCATAAAACCTTGGCAATAATTTTTCAGCCCCTTTTGTCTTAAGAGTGGTTTTCCTGTATGGCTGCAATCTCAGATAAACCAAGTCTCCTTCTTGAAAAGTTCTATCTGTTATGTTCTTATCTGCATTAAGTTTCTGCTGATTTTGTGCAACCTGCAAATTTTCTTTCAATGCTTTGAGGATGTCCTAGCCTTCCTGTAGCCAATCTTTTTCCTTTTGTGCCTTGTAGTTTCCAAAAACCAGATCTGCAAAAGTGGTAGACTCATACCCATACAAAGATTTGAATGGGGTCATTCCAATGGACATGTGGAAGGTGGTGTTATAACAGAATTCCCCCAGATGTAACCATTTGACCCAAGCCTTCTGCTGCCCTGTAACATAGTTCCTGAGATACCCTTCCAGCGATTGGTTAACTCTTTCAGTTTTCCCATCTGTCTAGGGATGATAGCTGATATTGAGGTTTAGATTAGTATTTACCAATTCGAACAAAGATTGCCAAAAGGAACTGGTAAACTTACTATCCCTGTCACTGATTATGATTTTTGGTAGCCCATGCAATCTAAATACTTCCCTAAAAAAGAGTGCAACAACTTGACTAGCAGAAATAGTAGATGTGACAGCAACTGAGGATGATGTTCAACCTACGGCTCCTCTAGTCCAACAGTATGCAACTAAGGGTGATGTTCAACCTACGGCTCCTCTCTCTACACAAGAAACCCAGTATCATACCCCAAAGCATATTTTTTTGGTGAGATGTTCATTAATTACAAAATTCAAGTTAGTACTTTCTCATGCATATATTTTGATAATTGTGGAGGTAATTGACATAGGATATTTTATTCGTGCATCACCTTTGTAGAGAGTATTTCAGAAAGGAGGAGGACACCACAGGAATTTATACCTAGGATGGATTCAATGAGTGTTTTCTACAAGTAACTGAGTCGTAATTTTTTTTTTTTAAAGTTTGTTAGTGATTGCGTATTACTTCAGTTAGCTGATCAAGAAATTTGACGTTTGAATTACAGTATCCTGAGATGCACAACGTTCCTAGACAGAGGCAAGGTGCATCAGAGTCAAGGAAAAACAAGAGGAAGTTAGAATTTTGATGTGTAGTCTAGTACATACGTACTTTCATTTAAATGTACATAATTGATCTTTTTGATACATGTACATTGGCAGGACATCTAAGGGTCGTCTATTTTTGTATTAAAACTTCTATGATATAATATATTTCATATTATCTCTTGACATCTTCACAATAGTATTTTAAGTTTCATCATCCATGTGTGGCCAATAATGTGTCTATGTGTATTGTTGGACCATTTTTTAATATCTTGGATGATTGCATGGAGATATATCAGTCATAACATTGAGAACAATGCATAGTTACAACAATGCACATTTACTTGATGTTCTTGACCACAATCGAATTATATAAAATTATGCGAAGCAATGTGAGTGATACACCTAATCCACACAAGCTACTAACACACTTAGCCTACAAAATAAGAAACTAATACAATTAAGTGATGTACATAAACTAGTAACCCATTTAAGGACTTAATAAGTGTGACAAACACAAATAGGCTATGCATCTATGTTGTAATCTCTAAGACACTAAGAGGGGGGGGTGAATCAGTGTAGGAGAGTTTTTACTTATTTTCAACTTGAACGTATTAACTTGCTATGAAACTTACTTATGCAAAACATTCAGATACATTTGAACACAGTAATTTCAACGTGGAAACCCATAAAGGGAAAAAACAACAAGACCTCATATATTAATTCAAGATCATGAAGAGCAACTACTCTTCAGTTTATTAGCCCCTAATGATGGGAAGCTACCATTCCTAGATTTCTCTAGCTTCTACTAGTTGAAAGCCTCTACCTCCATAAACTGTACAAGCATCTACTTGCAAAGAGAATTTTTTTATATTCTCCTAGCACCTCCCAACTACCTTGACAAGCAATTTTAACACAATTACAAAGTAGATTTAAAACACCTATATGTTTCTTTTCTGTCTTGTTTTGACTCTGCAATAGTTGATACTAATTGTATGCATTGGAACAATTATTTGCTGAACAGGTGCAACACTACTTACACTTTACAATACTTGTTTTGTAGTGTGGTCCAATGAAAATCCTATCTTCATTTAGAGAATTTTACTTTTAAACTCCAATTGTATCTCTACTCTGCCTTCAAACATAACTGTATCTCTGCTTTGTCTTTATACTTCAACTGTATCTATGCCCTGCCTTTATGCATCAACTGTACCTTTGATATGCCTTTGAACTCCAACTATATCTCTGCTTTGCCTTTAAATTAAGTGTATCTCTGCTTCTACCTTTGACCTTCAACTGTATCTCTGCTCTGTTTCTGCAACTTTTTTTTCAATATATTTTTAATCAAGCATGTAAACTGTAAAATTTCATGTAGTCCATATCGTATATCCTTCCTTTTTTTTTTTCTAGTTTGTCACGTTTATCACACATTTTTCATCATTACTCCACTACACAAAAAAATTAAAAAACTGAAACCATTTTTTATTTACATACATCGACCTCTGTTCTTCTTTTTCGATTTGAATAGGCTATATTTTTTAATATAACTGAATCCCTCTACTAGCAACTGTTTTTCTGCTTAGTTAAGGAAACTCAATCTTGTTTTTCTTTTAAAAGACAAACCCTATCTCAACAAATTGACTTCTCAACGACCTTGCCAAGTCATGACTGCGTTGCTTAATTCGATCCTCAACTACCTTGCCAGGTCATTCAGGTGCTAAACTGACTTTTCTGCCAAGTGTGAGCAAAATGCTGCCAAATGTGACTATCAGGCGTGAGTGGCTATGTTGCTGAAATCGATTCTCAACTTGCCAGGTCATTTAGCACTTGAGGAATGTACATTCAAGCTTCTACAACAATGAATTTTACAATGTTTCCCATCGATTTAAACTTCTACAGCAACGAGAGGAATATGCATTCAATGGTGGTGACTTTAACTACTGGTGACTTTGCTTTGTTTTTACAATACCCATATTGATCTTCTACAGCAATGGATTTTACAATTTTTACCCATCAGGAATGTGCATTCGAGCTTGAGGAATGTGCATTCAAGCTTCTACAACAACGAATTTTACAATGTTTAGCCATCGATTTAAACTTCTACAGCAACATGAGGAATATGCATTCAATGGCGGTGACTTTAACTACTCGTGACTTTGCTTTGTTTTTACAATACCCATATTGATCTTCTACAGCAATGGATTTTACAATGTTTACCCATCGATTTAAACTTCTACAGCAACGTGAGGAATATGCATTCAACGATGATGACTTTGACTACTGGTGACTTTGATTTGTTTTTACAACTTACCCATATGGTCGATCTTCTATGCTGGTTGACGTCAATGACAATACCTTTTTCACTTCTTTTACTACCAACAAGATCCCTCTTTGGCATTGGTGGCAACCACCACCACCAACTGCTCCCCCTTTGGCAACAATGACAAAGGTTTCTGTCTCCATTTATTCATTCTCCTGTAATATGCCATTGCATTTGCTCCCCATGCGAAGATGCTTTGTATCTGGTTATTGTCTCTCCCCCTATATATAGTCTTCTTCTTGATTGTTTAGTTTCACAGCATTCGGGATCCATTCCTCTGCAACATCTCTGTTTTTTTTCTTTTTCTTTTCCAGCAGTGTAAATTCATCATTTTCAAAGTGGATTCGAACTTACACTTAGTTGTTTTCTGAGATTTTCAAATTGCATTGTAGGCAATGGTTTTTTAAAGACATCAACAATTTGATCCTTTGTACCCACATTTTCCAATTTGATTAGCTTATTCAGAACTTGATCTCTTAAGAAATGAAATTTTATTGGAATGTGTTTAGTTTTAGAGTGCATAACGAGGTTCTTGGAGATACTTATTGCACTAGTGTCATCACAGTAGATTGGAATAGGATTTGAATAAGTCACATGAATGTGAGTAAGAGTTTGTGTCATCCATAACACTTGAGTGCAACAGTTTGCTCTTGCAATGTATTCTGCTTCCGCTATAAATAGTGACACAGTAGATTGTTTCTTGTTGGACCAACTCACTAGACAACCTCCTAAGTAGACTGCAGCTCCACTGGTACTCTTTCTATAATCTATACAACCTTCCCAATCAACATCAGTTTATGCAAATAGATCTAGCTTATTTCCCTTTGGATACCATAGACCAAAATCAGTAGTACCTTTGAGATATCTAAATATTCTTTTAACTGCTAATAAATGTGTTTCTTTAGGTGTAGCTTGAAATCTTGCAACTTGACAAACTGCTTCCATTACATCTGGTCTAGTTGCAGTGACATACAGTAGGCTTCCAATCATGGATCTATATAATTTTTGTTCAACTGAAGGAGAATCATCTTCTTTGCTAAGCTTGCAACCTGTCATCATTGGAGTTTCTACAGGCTTGCAATCCTGCATCTTAAACTTCCTTAATATTTCATTAGTATATTTTTTCTGAGATATAAACATACCTTCATTATATTGTGAAACTTGAAGACCTAAAAAGAAGTTCAACTCACCAATCATAGACATCTCGAATTCATTTTGCATAGCTTGTGAAAACAGTTTATTGAGTTGTTCATTATTGCTTCCAAAAATAATATCATCAACATAAATTTCAACTATGATCAAACAATCATGTTCTTCCTTAATATATAGATTACTATCAGCATTACCCTTTCTGTAACCTTGCTGCTGTAAATACTTATCAAGCCTGGAATACCAAGCTCTTGGAGCTTGTTTCAGCCCATATAGAGCTTTCTTTAACCTGCACACAAAATTCTTATCTTTGGAATGCTGAAACCCTTCTCGTTGTTCCATATAAACTTCCTCTTCCAGCTCAACATTTAGAAATGTTCATTTGACATCCATCTGGTAAAATCTAATCTTCTTAGAACATGCATAAACTAGCATTAGTCTGATTGCTTCCATTCTTGCAACAGGTTCAAATGTTTCATCATAATCTATACCTTCAACTTGTGCATAACCTTTACATACTAATCTAGCTTTGTTTCTTGCCACATTTCCTGCTTCATCCATGTTATTTCTAAGGACCCCGTTTTGATCCTATAATATTTTTGTTTTCAGGTCTTGGAATTAACTCCCATGTGTTATTCTTTTCAATTTGAATAATTTATTCTTCCATTGCTTTAAGCCAATGCTCATTTTGGAGGGTTGCTTGAACACTTTTTGGTTAAATCAAGGATAATAATGCTACCTGTCCTTGATTTTCTGTGTATTCTTGAGTTTTTCTTCTAGTTTCCACACCTGAATTTATATCACCAATAATTTGATATGCAGGATGGTTTTTCTGTATTCTTTTACTTGGTGTTTTTGAGAAATTTGGACTTTGTGTAGTAGAAGGATCTGAAGATGTAGGAATATGTATTTTAGTAGAGATTTGTTTGTCTTTGCTTGTTTACCGAGTATTTTGTGTTTCACTAGGTTCTTCTTCATTTTTGTTCTAAAAAAAAATATAATCTCTCTTTTCCCGTTTTGACTTCATTAAGTAGGATTCATCAATTTTGACATCTATGGCTTCCACTACTTTGTTAAGTCTTAGATTATAGCATTTATAGGATCTTCTGGTACATGAGTAACCAACTAGGATTCCTTCATCAGTTCTAGAGTCTAATTTTCCCAAAAAAGAATTATTTATTTTAATGCAACATTTACTGCCAAAGATTCTAAAGTGCTTTACGTTTGCTGATTTTCCATTCCACAGTTCATAAGGTGTTTTGTCAGCATTAATCATGAGTAGTACTCTATTCAAAATGAGTACAACTGTGTGTATAGCTTGAGGCCAAAATATATCACTTAGTTTTGATTCTTTGAGCATTGTTCTGGCCATTTCCATAACAGTTCTGTTTTTCCTTTCTACTACTCCATTTTTTTGAGGAGTTTCTGTCATCTGTGAAATGTCTTTTAATCCCATTTTTATCACAATAGTCATTGAATTCATTTGAGGTGAATTCACCTCCATTATCAGACCTGAGACATTTTATTCTCTTCTCTATTTCATTTTCCGTTTCTTCTTTAAAATTCTGAGAACAATTAAATGCTTCAGACTTCTTTTTAAAGAGATACATCCATGTCATGCGAGTAAACTCATCTATGAACAACAAGAAGTACTTTCCACCATTCAAACCTCTTGTTCTCATAGGTCCACAAATGTCAGTATGTAAAAGCTCTAAGGGTTTTAATGTTGAGTACTCCTTAGTTTTGAACTTTTCTCTAGTTTGCTTACCATGTTGACAGTGTTTGCAAATTGAACTTGATATATTTTTTAACTTGGGTAGACCTCTAACTGCATCTTTCTGATTCAACTTAACTAGGTTGTCAAAATTTATGTGTCCTAGTCTCTTATGCCATAACCAACTTTCATATTCTTTTCAAAAATGACATTCATCAATTGCTTCATCTAAAATGTAGATATTGTTTGATGTTCTAGTGGTTGTACCCACCAATTTGTTTGTCTTTTTATCCTTTATTTGACATTGTTTAGAATAAAAAATCATTATATGTCCTTTGTCACAAGTCTGACTCACACTCAATAGATTATGCTTCATACCTTCTACTATAAATGCATTTCCACCCCTTAATTTCTTGTTATTCAGATTAATTGTGCCTTTACCAATTATTCTTGCTGAATTCTCATTTCCAAAAGTCACAGTCCCATCTTTTCCTTCATCTAAGGTGAAAAAATGATTTTTGTTTCCTGTCATATGTTTGGAGCAGCCACTATCAACATACCAACTCACTTTGTGTTCAACTTGTAGGGAAAATTTGCATTCTTCTATATTTAGATTTTTGAGGTTTCTTTTTCCAAGTTTTTGTTTGAATTTGTATGTGCTTCTCTATTACTGGTTTCAAATTTTCTATAAGATTTAAACTGCAGTTCCTTGCTATATGTCCAAAATTTCTGCATTTATAGCACTCCAACTCAAAATTCAAGATATCAAAGTTGTTGTACAACCTGTTGTTTTCCTTTTTCTGAGTTTGCAATTCAAATCTTTTATCAAAAACTGATCTGGCCTTTTCATAGGTAAGCCTTGAAGAATTGTCTCTTGGAATAGTTATGCAGAAAATAGCTTTATTCCCAAAACCATTACTGGAATAACAGTATCCATAGAAACTAGAATAATACCTGGTATATGGTCTTCTCTCAGTCAGTTGATTTCTAATTTTTTTATTTCTCTCCTGACTTTTCTTTAACAAGTTGTGCTGCATTGAAACTTCAGGCTGCTTGTCTATCTTTTTCACATCTTTTTGCTTAGTTTCCTTCTTCAACTTTGTTATACTAGTATCTGTATCTGTAACATTTTGCTTGTAGCCCCATCCAGATTTTTCAATAGTAGGTTTTTGACAATCAATAATCTGATCCAATAATTTGGAACTGCTTTCAAAAGAATATAAAGTCTCTCTATCCTTTAGTTTCTTTCTTAAAAGAGTGATCTCATATTTCAAACTTTCAATTTCTTTGTCTTTTTCAACAATCATGCTATTCAAAACTTCCTCAGCTAGTTTAGCTTCTTCCAACTTTATTTTCAAATCTACAATTAATATTTATGTTTCCTTAGTTGTCTTATTTGACTTCAGTGTGTCAACTCCTAAACTTTCCATTTCTTTTTCAAGTGTTTTATATTTCTTTCTAGTTTTTCTAAGTTCAGTTAGAGCATTGACCAATTCATCTTCCAAGTCAACTATAGCTTCTTCTTCCTCCATATTTTTTTCATTTTGATTTTTGAAAGCCATGAAAAGTCTATAATCTGTACCATCGTCACTTCTTTCTTCATTATCAAATGTATTGCTATCTTCCTTGGAATACATATTCTTTTTCTTGTATGAATTACTATAAGATTGTGTATGTTTCTTCATATATTTATTGGCTTTTCTATTGCATTCCTCTTCACCATCTGATTTTTTATTGAATGGACACTTAGATGAAAAATGTCCTATCCTACCACATTCAAAACATTTAAGAGGAAGCTTACCTTTATATCTGCCAGTACCCCTTTTTAATTTCCTAACAAAGTTTGCTTCTTCTTCATCTTCTTCAGAGTCTTCTTGATTACTGTCCTCAACCACCATCTTCTTTTTGTCCTTTTTGGATGATTTAAAAGCTGGCTCTCTCCTGGAAGTATTCTCATTTATAGTTCTCATTTCATAAGCAATTAGTATTCCCTGTAATTCATCCATTCCTAGAGTAGCAAGATCAGTCCTTTCTTCTAAGGAATAAATTTTTTCATTAAATCTCATCGGTAATGATCTTAAAACCTTCTAAACGATACCAATGTTTTCAGTTTTTTCTCCTAAACCTCTCATGGTGTTAACTATTTCATCAATACGTAAGAAATATATTGCTATGTTTTCATTTTCTTCCATTTTCATATCTTCAAATTGACTCCTGTAATTTTGAAGCTTAACACTCTTGACTTTGACATCTCCTTCATAAACACTCTTAAGTTTGTCCCACAAATCTTTTGCAGACTCATAGTGCATAACTTTTACAAATTTAGAACAAGATAGACCTCCAAGAATAGCATACATTGCTTTAGAATTACTTTCATAAAGTTTCTTACCTACAATATCCATTGGAATACTTGTTGGAACTTTATATTCATTTAATACTGTTTTCCAAACTTCTACTCCTTGAGACTGTAAAAATAGTTTCATTCTAATACTCCAAAAAGAATAGTTCTTTCCATCAAATAGAGGCAATCCATGTTTAGTAAACTCATATTTTTATCCATAATAAATGATCAAACTTCCAGTGGTTAAATTGACTTTGAAGCAACCTTGCTCTGATACCAATTGTTTTAATCTCTAAGACACTGAGAGGGGGGGGGTGAATCAGTGTAGGTAAGTTTTTACTTATTTTCAACTTTAATGTATTAACTTGCTATGAAACTTACTTATGCAAAACATTCAGATACATTTGAACACATTAATTTCAACATGGAAACCCATAAAGGGAAAAAACCACAAGACCTCATATATTAATTCAAGATCATGAAGAGAAACTACTCTTTAGTTTATCAACCCCTATTGATGGGAAGCTACCACTCCTAGATTTCTCTAGCTTCTACTAGGTGAAAGCCTCTACCTCCATAAACTGTACAAGCATCTACTTGCATAGAGAAATTTTTTATCTTCTCCTAGCACCTCCCAACCACCCTAACAAGCAATTTTAGCATAATTAAAAAGCAGATTTAAAACATCTATATGTTTTTTTCTGTCTTGTTTTGACTCTGCAATAGTTGATACTAATTGTATAAATTGGAACAACTATTTGCTGAACAGGTGCAACACTACTTACACTTTACAATACTTGTTTTGTAGTGTGGTCCAATGATAATCCTATCTTCATTTAGAGAATTTTACTTTTAAACTCCGACAGTATCTCTGCTCTGCCTTCAAACATAACTGTATCTCTGCTTTGTCTTTATACTTCAACTATATCTCTGCCCTGCCTTTAAGCATCGACTGTACCTCTGCTCTGCCTTCAAATTAAGTGTATCTCTACTTCTGCCTTTGACCTTCAACTGTATCTCTTCTCTATTTCTGCAGCTGTTTTTTCAATATATTTTTAATCAAGCAAGTAAACTGTAAAACTTCCTATAGTCCATATCGTATATCCTTCCATTTTTTTCTAGTTTGTCACATTTATCACACATTTTTTATCATTACTCCACTACACAAAAAAATTAAAAAATGAAACCGTTTTTTATTTACATACATCGACCTCTATTCTTCTTTTTCGATGTGAATAGGCTATATTTTTTAATATAACTGAATCCCTCTACTGGCAACTATTTTTCCGCTTGGTTAAGGAAACTCAATCTTGTTTTTCTTTTAAAAGACAAACCCTATCTCAACAAACTAACTTCTCAACTACCTTGCCAGGTCATGACTGCATTGCTTAATTCGATCGTCAACTACCTTGCCAGGTCATTCAGGTGCTAAACTGACTTTTCTACCAAGTGTGAGAAAAATGCTGCCAAATGTGACTGTCAGGCGTGAGTGCCTACGTTGCTGAACTCGATTCTCAACTTGCCAGGTCATTTAGAGAGGAATGTGCATTCGATCTTGAGGAATGTGCATTCAAGCTTCTACAACAACGAATTTTACAATGTCTACCCATCGATTTAAACTTCTACAGCAACATGAGGAATATGCATTCAATGGTGGTGACTTTAACTATTGGTGACTTTGCTTTGTTTTTACAATACCCATATCGATCTTCTACAGCAATGGATTTTACAATGTTTACCCATCAGGAATGTGCATTTGAGCTTGAGGAATGTGCATTCAAGCTTCTACAACAACAAATTTTACAATGTTTACCCATCGATTTAAACTTGTTGTTGCAGCAACATCCCCCCAAAAATTTTGTACATGTTGGGGACCCCTCCTTTATTTTTTTAGAAAGACTGCTGTAAGAGGTAAATTCTCCTTTTTTAATGTCTTTTCAACTGAAAATCCTACTTTGGGAACTCCAAGTTTTCTTCCTCTAAGAATAAAATTCGTGAAGTCTTCCTGAAAATCGTGGAATCATTTGAGAAAGCCCCGCAGTTGCGGAAGGATTCGAGTTTCCCTCCCAAAACGGTGAAAGCCATTTGTATAAGCTTCTCGAAAAAACTTAGAAACTTTTTGGAGTTTGCGGAACGATTTTAAGAAGGCCCCCCGCAGTTGCAGAAGTATTCGAGTTTCCCTCCCGAAACACGCGGAACCGTTTGGGTTTCCCTCTCGAAATGGCGAAAGCCATTTGTATAAGCTTCTCGAAAAAACTTAGAATTTTTCTCCTCAAGCGGCGGAATCTTTTGAGTTATCTTCCCGCAGTTGCGGAACCTTTCGGGTTATCCTCCCGAAACAGCGGGAGCGATTCGCAAATCTTCCCTGGATGACTTAGTCTTTTGAAAAAATCTTAAGTCTTGTTCTTCAAGTTGCGGAAGCCATTCGCGAGAACCTTCTGAGACGCCGGAACCTTTTAGGTTTCCCTTCCGCGACTACAGAATCCTTTTGCGGAAAACTTCACGTTATTTTTCCCCGAAAATCAGTCGAAGGACTTAGTCTCTCTGAAAAAATCGTGAGTTTTTCTCTCAAAGTTTCGGAAGCTATTCAAGAAAGCCTTCCGCAATTTCTGAAGCTTTCACGGTATCATCCCGAAAACCCGCCAAGAGACTTAGACGTTCACGTTCATTTTGTGGAAGCCGTTCGCCAATTCCTTCCGAAACGGTGGGAACCTTGGCGGAATGGTTCCGCAATTGCGGAAGCGATCGACTTATCTTCGTTAAAATTGCGGAAATATTCATCAATCTCTCCCGAAACGTTGAAGGAGTTCAGCGTAACCTTCCGCAATGGCGGGTGAAATTCATGAGTCCATCCCACGGGTGGCGGTTGCGCACACATATCGAGATTACTTGAAAAGACCACGACGTACAATATTTAAAGCTCATTTTAAATGCGCCACCCACCATATTAAACGCCGCACGTGCCCAATTCATTTAAATAAACGATTGGGGTTTGGACCAATCACATTGTGATTTTTTCGATTAACTAGTGCCATTGGATGCCTCGCCCAAACTGCTCCAGCTCATCTCGCTCGTCCACGTCCGCATCCAGCTCATTCAGCCATCTTCACGTTGCCGGATAGGTTTCTAACCGTTAAATTTGTCTCATCTACACGTCAGATTGTCTTTGCGTTTTTATTTTCGTCTAAGATGTGGCCGATAGGAGCTAGTCACATATATCGTTATTTCGTTTTTAAAGCCGTCGAGGCCCCATAAGTTTCTCGTTCTACTAAAAATCAAACCAAACCTATAACCTCCCGAAGTTTTTTTTTTCTTTTCACCAACCATCCCAGGTGCCACCACCCCGTTCAAATTCTGAGCCAGCCATAGAGCGTCTCGTCAAATATTATAAATGACAATAGCGGTCGGCTGAAACCCCTCGCTTGTTCATCAACGTGGAGCACCGTCCCTGGCTTCGTCTTAAATGTATCTCAAGCCAAGATAATCCGCCATTAACAATTTGAACCGCAAAAAAATGAAGGACACCCTCTCTCCTAGGGCTAGATAGGAAGCAGGTTGTTTCACGTCGAATGCGCGCCCTTTCGGGGACATTCCAAACTTTGTGCCTTAGGATGATTAAGTCTATTTTCCCTTATTTGGAATGGTTTATTGTCCTTAACAAACAACATGCAGCTTCATAATTTATTTATATGCCTCATTAGCATGTTGAAATGGTCCTGCTTTTGTTAAAATCTCATAATAGGTTGCACATGTTTATAATGACTTATATTTGGGTGCTAGCAGGGATAAGTCAAGATGCCAAAAGGTGGTAGGAAGAAGGATAAAATGATGGAAACACAGCCTGCACCACTGAGGACTGAGACGACATTCCAAGATACTAGGTGCACCACAGGTATTCATCCCGAAATCCGCTGGGGTGACATCTACAGGATGATCCGGGACCAAGAGATCCCGGATATGTTGCTAGAAGAGGAGCATATCTATCTCAATATCAGAACTTTAGGCATAGATAGGGCTTCTACCCGCCCTGAACTGTTCCCATGTTCTGAAGTAATCGGGTGGATACTCCAACATACTAATGCGGAGTCAAGGGCAATAGATGACAGCAGGAAAATAGCCATTGCCTCATTCCACCCAGCATACCTTGCCGAAGCCTATAAATTTCCCCGCCCCCAGCAAGCTCTGACTGATGAATGGCTGGGCCAGATGAACAACATTGAAATGGCCAAAAAATTACTAGTTGCAGGCAAGCATTTAAGGAAGAAAGGTAATGACTAATATGACGTCCAGAATCTAAGACCTCCTTTCTTCGGTATGCCCGATGGCACTGTATACAAGATTCAGTGGGTTCCCATCATCCACTTCGTAGCATTTAAAGGAACTGTGTTTGACTGGGCCACTATCCTTTTGGATAGTTTGGCATCAATGGTGGTGGCTGCAAAAGAAGGTCTGGCCTTAAAAAGGGCAGAGTTTTACATGTCTTCATATCTTATTGATTGTGTTCTGGCCAAGGTATCTTTTCCCAGCTTAGGTTGCACGTGGGATAAGGCCAACACCCTGGTTTACACTGTTTTCAGGATGACATGGGTTCAAAACTACAAACCCATCTATAAGCTCATCTGTGAGGGGTTCATCATGCCCCTATATGAGAAGATATTCAAGGAGGAGCCTAACTGTCTGTTGAAAAATGCTATGGAGGTCCTTGAAAACTATGGAGATTTTTACTTTTCAGAGCAAGGCACCTACCTCAGAATGTTTGGAGGGACTAAGGCTCCATATATCTTGCCGAGGTATGCTACAGACTATGTGGTCCTTAAGGAGGCAGTGAGACAAATTTTCCTGGACGGAATTGGAGTAGTGCTTAACAAACAACATAAGGCTTCTTTCCCGCCTTTGCCCTTCTGCATAGGAGCATACAAATTCTCAGGGGTTGCCTCAGCCGAGGAGTTTGTTCAAGAGCTGAAAGCCTTCCACTTCGGTGAGGTAATCTTCCATAGGAATGACAGGAAGGGAAAATTTGTCAAGCATTGTTAAGAGATTTATGCTCATTTTGAGTATGCTCACTATTATGATGCCGAGGAAGAGGCATTCAGAGGCGTCAGCAACATGGCTGAGCTGCGGACCTGTCGCCAAGGCAGTGGAGCAAGTTCTAGCTCTACCAAGGCCTAGAAAACCAGACAGCAGAAGGAGAAAGAAGCTGATGATGCCCGAGCACAAGAAGAACAAAGGAAAAGAGAAGAAGCAAGGGTACAGCAGGAAGCTGAGGAAGCAAGGTTACTGCAAGAGGCTGAAGTTGCCAGATTGCAGCAGGAAGCCCAGCAGTGGAAAGAAGCTGAAGATGAAAGACAACAGAAAGAAAATGAAGATCAGCTACAAGCTGAAGGAGAAGAGAGAAGGCAGGAAGCTGAAGTAGGGCGGAAGGCGAAAGAAGAACTCAAAGCAGGTGAAGATGCCCAAGCAGGAAACCCCGGCACCCAAGACATGGAAATAGACGTACCTCTAGCAGGTGTCTCCGACACTCAAAATGTGGAGACGGACATAGCACAAGCAGGTGCCTCTTGTACTCAAAGTGTGGGGTTAGATCCAGCTCAGGTATTCCAGACCCCACCCACAGAAGCAGAAATAGATATTATGGATCTCCCAATCGTCCCGTATACTCCATCGGAAGAGCATACCGTGTCTAGATGGAATGAATTTGTCTATGATAAGAAGAGGAACGCTATGGTCTTTAAATTGGAAGAGAGAACAAAGAGACTCTTCCAGGAAGATATTGTTACTCACCGGGAGACCACAGTAATGCATAACACAAATAAGGATCCTTTAGCTATGGAATCCGCCTCTGTAGAGACGACAAGAGCAACGCTGGACAACGTAGCTGATATAGTTAAAGAATTTGAGTCGACTAAGAGGAGAGTTCGCATGCTACAACATACTGTGGCCAATGAGCAATCCTACAGGGATCTCATGGTGAATAAGCATAATCGCCTGTCCATTGAGCACAAAGAACTGTCAGACAAGTATAACCAGCTAGAAGAAGAAAAGGAACAACTGGCAGGCCAGATGATGATGGTAGAAGCAGAAAAGAATGATCCAGAAGCGAGGGTGTCCCATCTAGAAGCAGACAAGCTAGCATTGGTTGAACAATTGGAGTAGGCAGAGAATAGAACGGTTGATATATCCCCCTTCCATGAGTTGTCCTGCAGCATCCTGAAACAAATGCATGACACTCAAGAGCTAATCACTGATGAAGTATGCAAGCTCAAGGCCATGATGGTTAGATTAAAAGAAGTTAATATATAGGCCAATAGGCTTAAAGCTAAATATACTCGGGTTAAGGCAAACGTCCTGAGCCAAATAGAATGGAGAGAAGGAAAGGTGGATTTCCCCAAGCATCTCCCATTCAAATCTGTAGATGGCTTCAATGAAGACCTAGCCCTTTTGGATTTTTTCCGAAACTGTAGCATTAAGCTAATCACCAAGAACTGAGGGACAGTGGATAAGACCGATGGTCTGTATCAAAGGATCTATGAAGTGCATGACAAGTGCAAGTTGAGTTTCCCTCAATCCCTTGATGATTTCCCAGGCAAAGAACAACGTTTGGCTGAGTTGAGGGAAGAGCTGGGAATCCAAATTGAATATGTGAAGAATATTGATGTCCTAGGCATTGATGACCTCCAACATTATATCGGAATGTCATCGATACTCGGTCATCTGCTCAAAGAAATGCATCAAATTGCAGCCACAGAAATTCAAAGTATTGGGACAGAGCTCGGTAAATATGTAACGTCCCAGAAAATCTTATTCCCCGCCTCAGTAAATGTAGTCATAAGGGACACTGGTGTGTGGTATAGTTACATTGTAGAAGAGGAGAAGAAAGCAGAAGCAGCAGGTGTAGCAGCAAACCCGGACTCTTCCCTCCCAATAGTAGCAAAAATTCCAGCTGTCTCGATTCCTTCTTCCCAAGCAGCAGCAGCAGCAACAGTGGGTCCAAGTGCCTCTGTTCCACCTGAAGCGCATGCCCAGGAGTGAAAGCGCTGATTTTAGAGCATTAATTCTATTTTTTGTATTATGGATGTCATATGTATAAAACGTAGAGTTAGAGGACAGCTGTCCTTTTCCTTTTAAATAATTTTCTGTAAAAGGGGAAGTCACATTTTTGTCTATTTTGGGGGAAAAGTCTGTAGGTGACAAGTGTAAAGGGCCAGGTGGAAGCCCAAAGGGAATTTTGTAACATTATAAATAGAAGTCAGGAAGTAAGGATTGGAGGACTTTTGGCAGGGAATTTTTTCTAGACTTGTACGAGCTATCTTGCACATGTTTTAAGAAAATAAAATCTTCTATTAAGATCCTGGAGAGGACGTTTTGCATGAGAATGGAGATTGGATGCACTGTGGATTATTCCTGTGTTTGCTACACTTTGCTATGAGATCTTTATTACTGTCTTGAATTATTTCATTGTATTAAATGATCTTGCTTCTCTTTTGCAAATGAATTCTCCCTTTCATGAGTAATGAAATGTGTTATGTTTAATCAGAGGCTATCTTCTGATATCTTTTACCTTTGCTGTAGCTTTCTCTTTAAGATTCAATGGCTATCTGCTTATTCTTTAAGATAATTCCTACAACTCATCGCTCATGCTTTAAATTTGCTCCTTGCAGGGATAGTTAGATTTATTTCAGTTTTAGACTTAGATCTGTTTTCCAGTCTTGCATTTAGATTAAATCTAGACTAGGCACTTGCATATCATTATAAAACATAAAACTCAAAAGAACGGTGGATCGAGCCATAACCGGTATAATTGGGATAAAACTCCAAACCCACGGTTGCCGGAACTGCTAACCGTACGGATTTTCTATACCAAACAGGAGATAATCTAATTGGGATAATCTCTCGGGGAGGATCCCTTTCTGATTGATGCTGTGATTTTTGGGGCATCAACAAAACTTCTACAACAATGTTAGGAATATGCATTCAACGTTGGTGATTTTAACTACTGGTGACTTTGCTTTTTTTTTACAATACCCATATCGATCTTCTACATCAATGGATTTTACAATGTTTACCCATCAATTTAAACTTCTACAACAACGTGAGGAATATTCATTCAACGGTGGTGACTTTGACTACTGGTGACTTTGCTTTGTTTTTACAACTTACCCATATGGTCGATCTTCTATGCTGGTTGACATCAATGAAAATACCTTTTTCACTGTTTTTACTGCCAACAATCTAGGCTCTCACACACATATGTTGCACTCATGCAACCCATATAAGTAGGTTAAATTTTAGTGTGATGACACTCATATAAAAAAATGAATGGGTGGACATAAGTTCAAGGTGACACTACCCTAATAAAATGACCATTGACCACTAAACCATTGATCCTTTTATCATATGCCCCATTCACAACTCACGAACTACACTCATACCCGTTTTATCCTAACCCACTAACAACCTAATGGATATCATTTTTTGCGTTAATCACATAAGTACCCAATGTACTTAAGTGACATACATAAGGAACAAACCATTTGCATCACAAGAATTCTTATTGACACCTCATAGCATCACTTTTCTCATATATGAATTGATTTTTTCCTAATATGTGAATTACTTGGGCCAAGGATCAAATTCATCATGCACATATGTTGAACCAACCGATGCACATAATAACCTAACCTGCGTAGGTACCTATTGGAAATTTTAAAGGATGCCCATAGATGGCACACCTATGAAACACACTTATTTATCCCACATAAGTGATGCTTAACTTTTACCTTGACCCACACAACCCCAATAACAGAACTAATCCATATAAATTCAACCCCATTTATTGCTAACTCACTACCCCTAAAACCCACATAACCAACTAATGATCCTAGACATAACCACCTAAGTCACTTTACAGCATACCTATTACACATAAGCACCCAACACACTTAAGAAACTGAACAAACTAAGTGGAACACATAAGCACCTTACCCACATAAGAACCTAACAAGCATAAAGGATGCACATAGGTAACACACCTAAGTGATGCACCTATGTGAACCAGATAAATGAAATTGGAATATGTCATGATGACTTTCATCTAACAAATATATGGGATGCATAGTCATCATCAACAAAAAAAACACCTAGAGTTCATTCATGATTAACAACACATAATAAACCATGTGTATGAATAACTGGATACTCCAAAAATTGTTGAATATTGTAACTTCTAAGAATATTATATTTATACATTATTTATTCCGGAGATGTTCCATCCCTCCGAGGTGATTTTATTATGTATTCAGAGATGTTTATTCCTCCGAGAATTTGTGGTAACTAGGGTTATTAGACCCACCATGTGGGGGTCGGCCCAGTCAGTTATAATAGGGTATTTAACATAATGGTTAAATACGAGCCTACATGTACTTGTGTAAAATATATGTCAGAGTAGTGTATAAATAGAGGAGGTGTGTTCCTCATTTGATACACTCACTCACTTATGAAAAGAGGCGCACTTGTATGGGAGATTTGCTAAGGAGGATTAGAAGGAGGGAGCACATCTTGTATTTTGGTTTATCATCTTATTGAGGAAAGCTTTGTTGGGTTTTCTACCCCATGAGGGTTTCCCAGGATAAATCTGTGTCTCTTGTGTTTATGCTATGCTTGTTGTTTCTTTAGTGATCCTGTATATGCTACTATTGTGAAATGGAATGTAATGCTTCTATTTTCTATCTTAGCATATTGAATTTTAACATGGTATCAGAGCTAACCTGAAGGAAGGCAATGTATGGCACTTACGACACTTGCTTCTCTTGCGACAATTTGAAGGTTAGGGTTTTATATAGAAAAAACTAGTCATTGTGGCACTTTCGCTATAAATCAATTTATGAGAAGTTTCAGGATCTGAAAAGTTTACAGGTCGTAGATAACATCCCCAGGTACCTTGTGTCCAAAGGCCACCCTCAGATTCGTTGTACTTTGTGAGTTATGATCAGTACAAGTTAGGGTTTCTGCCTCTTCCAGATCTCAGTCAAAATCAGGTGACCTAGGAAAACATGTCATAACTTGGGCTAGGAAGCTCCAAATGAAATTTAGTAAAAAGTGACAGGTAGTACACATACTGTACTATCTCAGGAAACTTTTGTAGAGGCCGAAACTAAACCAGTGAAACGTGACAGGCTATACAGGTTCGCTCTCCTGTTTTATTCCATAAAAAGGTCACGTTGCGACACTTGGCATAACTCTCTCTCAGAGAGTCCAATTGAGGTCAGACCTATCAGGATGGAAATATAACAGGGCGATATATCTCAGGAAAAGGTTTCATAGGCCAAAGTTCAAACAGTGATACGTGGAACACCGTACAAGTTCGCTCTCCTGTTTTATCCCATAAACAGGTCACGTTGCGACACTTGGCATAACTCTCTCTCAGAGAGTCCAATTGAGGTCAGACTTGTCAGGATGGAAAGATAACAGGCCAGGCTATCTCAGGAAACATTTTCAGACCATGTGGATTGAAAAATTCAGAGTTACAGCAGAAACAATCAGGTACATATTTCTGTCAAAACAGAATTATTTTTTTGAGCACATTCATTCATGGCTTCCGGAATTTAGGGTTTCGGAGAAAGTTGTAATTTTTGGAATCGGAGTCCACGGCTGAATGCTACTCAGGAAAATCGAAATTTAGAGACCAAGATCAAATTTTTTGGTTGAGTAGAAGACCAGGCTTGATCAAACCCTAGTTCGGGATTTTGATCAGAAAGATGGAAAATTAGGGCTTCAGCAAAAGTTGGAATTTTTGAAGTCTGTAACCACGGCTGGAAGCTCCTCAGAAAAATAATATTTTAGAGCCTTGGATTGAACCTTTTGATTGGACAGAAGGGTGGGCTTCATCAATCCCTAGTTCGGGTTCTTGTCTAGAAGATCCAGAAATTTTGAAGGCAATTTTGAGGGGTCAAATTTTGGAAATTTCAAAATTGAAGTATGCTAGTTTGATCAGCTCAGCAAGACACATCCTTCCATCCATTCAGAAGTATGAAAGTCAAAGATTGAATTTTTAGGGTTTCTCTAGCAAACCCTAATCAAGCTCCAGATCAAGTTTCAGGGGGAGTTGAGGCTAAGGCCTTACATAAGAAGACTACAAGAAGTCTTGACAGGTACATCACAAAAGACAAATCAAGTTCCATGACCATGACAACATGAAGACAAAGACTCATCCACTTACGAGTGGTACAGAATGAATAGAAGTTCAGAAGACATACAGAAGATCAAGCAGGAGGCAACCACACAAACATAAAAGATAAGTATTTGAGTTGCTATTAGAAATAGTAAATGATATTTCTTATATGCATTTTTGTATTCCTAGAATATATCATGCTACTAATATGCATATGATTGGTAAGTTGGACAAACATTCCATTGTTGCTTGTCTAGAATGAAACCTCTTTGCTGACATGCTGAGAGCTGTGCACACTCTCGATAGTATGTTCTGGTAGAGATGGAAGGCATCTAGATAGCCACTGTATGCATACAGGATATGGGAAAGTGTTGTGCCAAAGTATTGGTCAAAATAGTTGCATAACTATGTAAATGATATCTGTATGCATAATAGGTTATCATGTCAATATGATTTGATGATTATGAAGTATTACTAATCATGTACTTAATTTTGATTTGTAGGAAAGATCATGATGAATGATGAACACTGAACAAGTGATGGATGTTCAACAAAAGTTTTACAAATCAAACACACTATAGAAGGCTTGTGGCTAGAAGATTCTCTTAGAAAGAGGAAGAGAATCATGATGAGATGTTTTGCTCCAAGTGGCTAGATAAGACCATTCTCTTAATTGTGTAATTAAAGAAGAAGTGTGAATCAGGTTCTGTATGGGTACCCAGGATTGGTAGTCAATTGATGAGCTTAATGATCATCATGGGTAATGTGGATCTCAACCTTTGCTACAAGGTTGAATATGGCTTCTATACACATATGACATGGATGCAAGAAGGAACTCACCACAGAGTTCGAATGATTTTGAGGCTCATATTAGTAGAACCATCTGATGAGAGATGGCACAGATAGATATGCAAAAGATCACTCAATGCAGAGTGTGAATAATGGACAATTGATAGCTTCATGACAAAGCTTGGGATTTACCAGAAGTAAAGCTGATCCTAACCTTTACCTTAGGGTTGTGGATGATGAACCTATCATACCATTATTGTATGACGATGATCTCTTTCTGACAAGGAATGAGAAACAGATCATGAAAATGGCTGCAGAAATGAAAATGAAAGATCTCAGATTAATGCACTACTTCTTAGGTCTAGAAGTATGGCAAGATCTAAAAGGAATCTTTTAAATCAAGGTAAGTATGCTGTGAAGTTTCTAAAAAGATTTGATATGTTGGAGTATAAAGCCATGGCCACTCCCATGGACTCCAACTTGAATTTATTAGTTAATGACTCATCGGATTTAGTGGACCTAACCTTATATAGACAAATCATTGGGTCATTGATGTATTTAACAAATACTAGGCCAGATATATGCTTTGTTGCAAATACCCTAAGTCAGTATCTAGTAGAACCTAGAAAGGTTCACTCAATAGCTACAAAGCATGTAGTGAGGTACCTAAAAGGTACATTAGATTTTGGTCTATATTATCTTGGAGGTCATGAACTCCGTTTACATGGTTACTCAGATTCTGATTGGGCAGGAATTGCCTCAGATAGAAAGAGTACATCAGGTGGATGTTATAGTCTTGAATCTGCCATGATCTCATGGTTCAGCAAGAAACAATCTAGTGTGGCTCTCAGTACTACTGAAGCAGAATATATATAGTTGTTTGCTCTGCCAGCTGTGAAGCAGTGTGGCTTCAGAAGCTGTTATATGGAGTGTTTGACTTAGAAATGGATTCCACTATGATTATGTGTGACATTCAAAACTGCATCAAGATAGAAAATCTTCTATTCCACGATAAGTCAAAAACACATAGAGATCCGATACTTCTATATACGAGATATGGTGCAGAGAGGAGCTATCAAGCTTGAGTATATAAGCACCGAGGATCAAATTGTTGATATATTGACTAAAACTCTGTCTCGAGTAAAGTTTGAATACTTCCGAGACAAGCTTGGTATAGTCCAGAAGGACCCTCCTCGAAAGGGGGAGTAGCATAGTATCTGATAACAAGTCTGTCTCATCAATGATGAGGTTACCTTTTTACTGCACCTAGTTACTTAGAATTATTTAGATTTAGAAATCTTATATTTTTTCTTTTGATGATAGATGTATACATGCTTTTGATGATAGATGTATACATGCTTTTGATGTTAGATATACATGCTTTTGATGATAGATGTATACATGCTTTTGATGATAGATGTTATGCATGTTTTGATGATGAGGATACATGTTTTGATGATGAGGATACATGTTTTGTTATACATGTTTTGATGATGAGGATACATGCTTTGTTATACATGTTTTGAAGATGAGGATACATGATTGACACATGTTTTGATGAAGTTCTTGGTGAACATGTGAGGGGATTGGATCATCCCTGGACTTCAGTCCGAAAGAAGAGACGTAGACGTATGTCTTTGAGAATGAAGTTCTTGGTGAACATGTGAGGGGATTGGATCATCCCTGGACTTCAGTCCGAAAGAAGAGCCCTAGACGTATGTCCTCGAGAATGAAGTTCTTGGTGAACATCTGAGGGGATTGGATCATCCCTGGACTTCAGTCCGAAAGAAGAGCCGTAGACGTATGTCTTCGTGAATGAAGTTCTTGGTGAAAATGTGAGGGGATTGGATCATCCCTGGACTTCAGTCCGAAAGAATAGCCGTAGACGTATGTCTTCGTGAATGAAGTTCTTGGTGAACATGTGAGGGGATTGGATCATCCCTGGACTTCAGTCCGAAAGAAGAGCCGTAGACGTATGTCTTCGTGAATGAAGTTCTTGGTGAACATGTGAGGGGATTGGATCATCCTTGGAATTTAGTCCGAAAGAAGAGCCGTAGACGTATGTCTTCGAGAATGAAGTTCTTGGTGAACATGTGAGGGGATTGGATCATCCTTGGACTTCAGTCCGAAAGAAGAGCCGTAGACATATGTCTTCGAGAATGAAGTTCTTGGTGAACATGTGAGGGGATTGGATCATCCCTGGACTTCAGTCCGAAAGAAGAGCCGTAGACGTATGTCTTCGAGAATGAAGTCCTTGGTGGACGGTTGAGGATTAAGTCATCCTTGGACGTAGTCCTAAATGTATGGTTGAGGATTAAGTCATCCTTGGATGTAGTCCTAAATGTACGGTGGAGGATTAAGTCATCCTTGGACGTGGTCCTAAATGTACGGTTAAGGATTAAGTCATCCTTGGACGTGGTCCTAAATGTACGGTGGAGGATTAAGTCATCCTTGGACATGGTCCTAAATGTACGGTGGAGGATTAAGTCATCCTTGGACGTGGTCCTAAATGTACGGTTGAGGATTAAGTCATCCTTGGACGTGGTCCTAAATGTATGGTTGAGGATTAAGTCATCCTTGGACGTGGTCCTAAATGTACGGTGGAGGATTAAGTCATCCTTGGACGTGGTCCTAAATGTACGGTGGAGGATTAAGTCATCCTTGGACGTAGTCCTAAATGTACGGTGGAGGATTAAGTCATCCTTAGACGTGGTCCTAAATGTACGGTTGAGGATTAAGTCATCCTTGGACGTGGTCCTAAATGTACAGTGGAGGATTAAGTCATCCTTGGACGTGGTCCTAAATGTACGGTGGAGGATTAAGTCATCCTTGGACGTGGTCCTAAATGTACGGTTGAGGATTAAGTCATCCTTGGACGTGGTCCTAAATGTACGGTGGAGGATTAAGTCATCCTTGGACGTAGTCCTAAATGTACGGTGGAGGATTAAGTCATCCTTGGACATAGTCCTAAATGTATGGTGGAGGATTAAGTCATCCTTGGACATGGTCCTAAATTTACGGTGGAGGATTAAGTCATCCTTGGACGTGGTCCTAAATGTACGGTGGAGGATTAAGTCATCCTTGGACGTAGTCCTAAATGTACGGTGGAGGATTAAGTCATCCTTGGATGTAGTCCTAAATGTACGGTTGAGGATTAAGTCATCCTTGGACGTGGTCCTAAATGTACGGTAAGGATTGGATCATCCTTGGACTTTGGTCCTGTGAACTGAGCCATAGACACGAGGTCTCCGAAAATTGATAGGACTAGATCGTCCGTGGACTTCGGTTCAAAAGGTACATGGCAGGACTGGATCGTCCCTGGACTTCGGTTCAAAAGTTACATGTTAGGACTGGATCGTCCCTGGACTTCGGTTCAAAAGGTACATGATAGGACTTGATCGTCCCTAGACTTCGGTTCAAAAGGTACATGATAGGACTGGATCATCCCTGGACTTCGGTTCAAAAGGTACATGATAGGACTGGATCATCCCTGGACTTCGGTTCAAAAGGTACACGACTGGATTGCATCATCCTTTGACATAGGTCCTAAAGAGAACTGGATTGATCATGTGATGATGATGTTGATGATGATGCTGCTGATCATGTGATAACGATGCTGCTGATCGTATGATGACGATGCTGATGATCGTGTGATGACGATGCTACTGATCATATGATGATGATGCTGATTATGATGCTGATCATCGTGTGATGATGATGCTGATGACGATGCTAATGATCGTATGATGACGATGCTGTTGATCGTGTGATGACGATGCTGATGATTGAGTACTATCAACTCTGATGATGTTGATGTTCCAGTAACTAGTCAAGTTACTTATGATGATGAATTGAAGAAAGCTTTCGATGATATATAGATGATGTAATGAATGAATCCTTGCTCCTGCAGATGTTGTTATAATATCCTTCTCGTTAAGGAGGAGTGTTGAATATTGTAACTTCTAAGAATATTATATTTATACATTATTTATTCCGGAGATGTTCCATCCCTCCGAGGTGATTTTATTATGTATCCGGAGATGTTTATTCCTCTGAGAAGTTGTGGTAACTAGGGTTATTAGACCCACCATGTGGGGGTCGGCCCAGTCAGTTATAATAGGGTATTTAACCTAATGGTTAAATACGAGCCTACATGTACTTGTGTAAAATATATGTCATAGTAGTGTATAAATAGAGGAGGTGTGTTCCTCATTCGATACACTCACTCACTTATGAAAAGACGCGCACTTGTATGGGAGATTTGCTAAGGAGGATTAGAAGGACAGAGCACATCTTGTATTTTGGTTTATCATCTTATTGAGGAAAGCTTTGCTGGGTTTTCTACCCCATGAGGGTTTCCTAGGATAAATCTGTGTCTCTTGTGTTTATGCTATGCTTGTTGTTTCTTCAGTGATCCTGTATATGCTATTATTGTGAAATGGAATGTAATGCTTCTATTTTTTGTCTTAGCATATTGAATTTTAACAAAAATTCTGGGAGGTCCTACATAGAATTCCAACCATGCATCAAAACAGAGTTTCAGGAGCTCCCGCAAGTGTGTCTATGTAGGTTCCACATGGGAACACTAGACATAAGTTCTCGGTCAAGGAATTTCCAAAGCTGACCCTTTTCTGTAAGAACTGCAATGTCCCTTACTGAGCGAAACCCTTTTTTCCAAAATTGTACTAAAAGATGCTCTAAGGGACATGGAACCAAAGGAGAGGTGCACCCATAGCATTAATATAATATTCTAATTCCAACAGAGTCGATAGTTCATCAATCCAAGCCATGGTCATCAATTTATGGCCGGTTGAAACTCGCCTCCTAGAGGCTTTCAGGGACACATGTTGAATCCTTACCGGGGCATAGAATTCCAACCATGGTGCAGAACTGAGTTCCATGAGATCCTCTAAGTTTGTTTGGGTGGGTTCCATGTGGGAACACTAGCCACAAGTCCCCAGTCAAGCAATCCCCAAAGTTGACCCCTATGTGCAAGAGTTGCAGTGTCTCTTATTGAGTGAAACCCTAGTTTCGAAAACCATATTAAAAGATTCTCTCTGGTACATGGACCCATGGGAAATGGGCACCCATATCATTAATATGATTTCCTAATTCCAATGAAGTCAATGATTAGTCGATCTAAGACATGGTCATCAGTTTATGGCCTATTGAAAATCACCTCCTAGAGGCTTTCAGGGACACATGTTGAATCCCTGTCGGGGCATAGAATTCTGACCCTTGTGCATAGTTGAGCTCTATGATAATGACAGTTTTAACACATAGTTAGTAAACATGATTATGATAACAATGTACTAACAGATCGGAAATAGAATGCAACACTAATCTTTTGCAATGATACTGACAGTTTGACTTTGCTGCATAAGGGTGTCCTAGAAGGTACCTTGGAGCTTACTTAGTTGCAACGCTAAAGCATATTGAATGTCCTATGTGCAGATGACAGGTAAGAGAATTTATGGCTGTGTAGAAACAATGTACGTGTATGGTTCAATTTAAACGTCGTAGTTAAATAAAATGTTATAAATTCTGTTGCGATCCACCATAAGTATGCAGGTATGGATTTATAGCTATAATTATTATTTTCAGAAGTTGTCTTACGACTCCACAATGTTTAAAATAGAGTCATCTAAGTACGTCATTTTGCTGATGGTTTTGTCGCTATAATAGCTAGCTTGGTCGTCGTTTTTAACTTTCCATTACTGAAGTAACAATGTATCACCAAATCGTTAAACATTTGTAATGTGAGAATATAGTAAGAACTTAAAGCATTCAGTTAGTCTTCAAGCTAAATATATATATCATTATATCCATTGAATGTATACTATATAAACCATTAATTTTATAACAGAGATAATAGAGTTCATATGATCAGAACCCAAGTTACAAAGGTAATATTAAAATCTCCTATGTATGAGTTATCCCATTCGTATCCTTACAATGTTTAACTAGTGATACTTATAACCCTTCCAAGGACTTGTATCTAAATTGTATGAATGGCATAAAAAGATACTATGTCAAAATGTGACTATAGTTGTCCTATCAACTAATATCTAAGTCAAGTTATATTATTTAAAAACCACAATTCATAACTAGGAGCTATATAAATTTCGAATTGTTACTCTATTTAACAATGAATTTAATATGTTATAAGTCTAGGACTATATGAATATATATATAATCGTTGGCATTATAAAAACATAATGTGTTTTATGAATCGTAACTTAGAACCATATGAACTTTGGGTTCGAAGAACCATAACATATAATGTTATATCATGGTGTAACAATGTTTGTATTCATAACGTTGGGAAACGAGTGCTAACACGCATTTAATTGAATGACAGGTTGATGGTTTCACAAGCGATACGAATCTGTTGTTGGTGATTGTGATCCAGTCCTGCATTAATGGCCATCCATTATAACGTGGTGACGAGGATCAAATAAAACTCCACGTAACTGCAAGCTAATGCATGCAATACTGTGTTAGCTTCCATGTATTATATCTTTGTTGAGGGTACTTCGAGCTAGCTGTCGATGCATCCATTGTAAACTTGACATAGTAAGGCCATGTTATGGCAATGAGTGATTCCATAAATGCAAAGCCATGCGATAGCCGATGCAGTTGATATCAATGGTGATCATTGATCAGTTTGATCTTGAACGTTGGATGTAACCCTAGAATTTGGTCGATGTTTTGGTTTGACAAAGAGTGTTTGTAGTTCATTGTTATGTTGGTATTGGCAGTGTGGCCGACAGGCTACTGCTTTGTAGGGTTAGAAGGAAAGGGTTTCAACCCTGCGACCTGTAAGTGGTTTTTAAAAAGTGCAGGTTTCGTCTTTTGTAATGGCGTAAACAATGTTGAGCCTTGGGTTTACAATGCTGTCGAGATGACCAGTTAATTGTTCGATCTCTCTGAGATTCTTTTGTTATGAAATGGTACCCTCCTTCAACCGAATTTGAAGGTAGTCTACTTTTGTCATAAGAAGGAATCTATTTGTTTAAAGGTGTATGTACAAGCCACGGCCTTCAATCTGTAAAGGTAATCGATTTCCCAACTTAGAGTTCATTTTATGATTTGTTTAAAAGTTTTAATAGATATGATGATTAACATTTGTATGTTTGTTTTGGTAGGCACCATTTTTGAAGGAGAATCACGCACCAGGCTTTGGAAAGAGGTTGACCAAGCTCCATTTTGGGTAAGCTCCCGGTCTTCAAAAATCCTCATAGGTGCTCTCCATCTGAGGTCGATGTGTTTTTCAAAGGATGAGTAACAGGTCCTTGCCATGACTCGTTGTTGTTGTTGGTTGACGAACTATGAAGCACATTTTTTTATTCAAAAATGTCTATTCAGTGCTCTGACTATCATTTATCTATATGAAACTTGGTTTATACCTTGATACTTATCTTCGTTGAACTGGAAAATGTAAAGCTCATTAATGCCGAGGGTTTAAGAACTCATTTCAAAAGTCGAACCTAGGAATAAACCCTGTATGAATTTGTTTTGGAATATATGATGTAATTTTGTTCTCTGAGAACTTCGATTTCTTTTTAATGAGAGTGGAACTTGCACTGGTTAAAACCATTGAGCCCCAACCTGTTTTTGTTTAATTTATAGAGATGATAAAAAGGATCTGAGGCTCGTTTACAGTGAAAATGATGCTCTCTTCTCGGCATTGAATATGTATGATTTTGATCTCTGTGTAAAATGTCTGTATATGCGACTTGATGCTGTAAGTTGACATAGTGAATTTCGATCTATACTAGGGTTTGTGAAGCGATAAATCTGTAATGTATGATGTTTGAATGGAATTTAAATCATTGGTAAAGAAACGAACAAGCCAAACCCTAGTTTGTGTTTTGTTTGAATAGATATTGAATGAACTTTCAAAAGAGATTTGGATTTGATCCAAAGCCTATGTAGGTTAAAAAGGTTTCTGTAGGATGCGAAATAGTTGAATGGTTTTTCCTTTTCATTTTTATAATGGAAAGAAATGTTTTCATTATCTAATTGTATTAAATAAATTAAGACAAAGGTTATGGCATGAATGAGAACATTATATGTATGTGAAATGTGAAGACTGTGAATTGACTGTGGATTGCAGCTACGTCCATAAATTATTCCTTTATTAACTTGCAACAAAAATATTTATAATACAGCTGTAATATGAAATATGGAAAATTGGATTCTATTTATTCTTTTATAATCATACTAATAATAAGAAAAATACAGTGTAACTATATAGGAATTAAACAATGTTTGTTTTTCATGAAACAAAGGAAACATTCTATATTATATATTAGAAATTATACAGAACTTTCTACTATTATAACTATAGGACAGAAATTGATAAGTATATAATTTATTATCTTTTTATCGAATTCATGGCAATTTTCCCATCTTCTCATCTATTCTTAATTTGCGTATCTATACTAGAGTACGATGCACAAAACATCATGTGGAAAAATATAGATATTGGTTTATCAAATCAAATCATCATTTAAACTTTCACATTCATACTTTTAAACAAATTTAGAAATGGATTTTTTTCGAAAGACAGAAAACAAAGATTACTAACTATACAGAACAAATCTACTAGCAGAGATAAGGTAGAAAATTTGTAAAAAACCTGGGTAAATCTGTAGGGAAACAAATAGCCCAAGAAGACTGTTCCACCCAACCAATTCCTGAAAACAGTCAAGTACTTCCTTAGGACCCCCAAGCCTGTTCAGTGAACCACCAGGAGGAAGAAGCTTAGGAAATAGGATCTCCACTTGCAGTAGCATTAATTGTCGAATCTTCAATAAAAACTAGCAGTCCAATAGACCTGGATTAGTATCTCTGGTTCTTCTCAGCAATATGAAGACTTATGATTGCACTCACAACTAGCCTCCCTATTCGAATCTCTCAGTGATCACCTGATGCACATGAGGAAAATATTCTGTAGAAATATTGTGTAAGAGCTGCCTGCTCAATTCGAATTTTCCTTTTGTAGGCTGACTAGGCCTTTTTAGATGTTATTGGGTCATTAACTGAGCTGTCTTCTCACTCCCTCCACCTGGGGGATAATGCCACATTTTTAGGGGTAGTTGTCCCATAACCAATAGCTAGTGGTGTGATGCAATTGCTGCCATCTATCCCATACCTTCCAACAACTTCCATTCCTCCTAGTGGGTCAATGAACACTCATTTAATAGTCCCCTTGGGTGTTTGTCTCCTAATTAATTAATTTAAATAATAATATTCAGTAATTACGTTCATCCTTGATCAAAACTGATCATAATTACAAAACTTTGTAATTAAATTGAACATAAAGTATTTTGCAAATAAAATAATAATTTTCAGAAATTTGGGTAGGTGACATACACCTCCCATTAAGTCTCAACATTGTCCTCGATGTTGGTTAATCACTCCTTCAATGTTCCTGAAACAGAGTTGGGTATGATGCCTGCATACTACTCTCCAACTCACAGGTTGCCTCTTCTGGGCTAAGGTGCTTCCATTGCACCTTCACTTGCCCAATGCTACGATTTCAGAGAATAGTTTCCCTCCTTCTGAGGATACAATCTGGTTCCACCAGAAAATCTCTGTCTTGTCCCACCTGTACATCATTCCAGTTTAAAACATGAGTAGTATCGTGCACATATTTCTTTAAAAATGATATATGAAAAACATTATGTATTTTTATGTTTGGTGGCAAAGCTAGTTGGTATGCCACCGCTCCAACCTTAGACAATATTTCAAAAGGACTGCAATACGCGGGTGCCAACTTGGCATAGCTCCCCAATTTCGGTGAACTCTTTTTCGGTCTTACCTTGAGGAATACATGTTCACCAACCTGGAACTCTTTATGAGTTCTTTTTGAATCTGTTTGACTCTTTTTCCTATATTGGGAAGCTTTTAAATGTCCTTGCACTTGTTTCACAATTAGTTCTAACTCCTGCAATAATTCAGGTCCTAAAACAACTCTATTTACTAGATCATTCCACGAAATAGGTGTATCACATTTCCTACCATAAAGAATTTCAAAAGGACTAAGTATGGCCGATGCATGATAATGATTATTATAAGCAAATTCTGCTAAGTGCAAGTAGTATTCCCACTTACCAGGCTGATCCTTAACATACATTCTTAATAAATCTTCTAAAACTTGATTTACCCTTTTTGTCTGACCATCCGTTTGTGGATGAAATGCTGTACTGAAATTTAAAGTTGTGTTCAACCCCTTAAACAGTGACCTCCAGAAGTTTCCTGTAAACTTTGAGTCACGATCTGAAATTATTACTTTCGGTATTCCATGTAGTCTAAAAATCTATTTCATAAAGATCTCTGCAATATCTGGAGCTTTATGAGTAGTCTTTACGGGTATGAAATGTGCTTCCTTGCTGAGTTTGTTCACTACCACCATGATAGAATCATGTTGTTTCTAATTTTTAGGTAACCTTATAATAATGTCTATGATGATCACTTCCCATTTCCAACTTGGTATCGGTAACGGTTGCAACAATCCAACAGGATGTTGGTGTTCAACCTTCACTTTTTGACAATCCAAACATTTAGCTATGTACTCTGCTACTTCATCTTTCATTCTGGGCCAATAGTATTCTTTTCTCAATATAGTAATGGTGTTTTGAGAACCCATATGTCTAGAATAGTGACTTTTATGCATCTCATCTAATATAAGAAATTTTATTTATGGTATGTCTGGTACATAAAATCTGTTGTTAAATAGTAATAAACCATTTTCCTTCATGCTGTAATCTGTCATACAATTTTCAGAACTGTTGTTTGCTGTCTTTTCCTTCATTTTTCTATATTCTTCATCTGTTTCACTCTTTTCCAGAATCTGATTTTCCAAATCAGTTGAATAAGTACTAATTGCTGAAATAAAATTTAATTTTTCCTTACGACTCAAGGCATCTGCAACCTTGTTCTCCTTCCCTTTAATATGCTGAATTTCGAAATCATACTCACTTAAGAACGTCAACCATCTAGCTTGTCTAGCATTCAGGTTTTTCTGATTTAATAAATATTTCAGACCCATGTTATTTGTCAATAATGTAAATTTCCTGGCAATAAGGTGGTGACGCCACATTTTTAAGGCATGAATAACTGCCAATAACTCTAAATCATAGGTAAAGTAGTTCTTTTCATGTACTTTCAGCTTTCTAGATTCACATGCCACCGCATGTCCTTCCTGTGTCAGGACTCTGCCGAGTTTATCATTGCATACATCTGTACAAATCACAAAATCCTTGTTGGGGTCTATTATACTCAAGATAGGTGCTGTCATCTATAATTCCTTTAATTTCTTAAAACTGTCGGAACATTTCTAATCCCAAACAAATTTCATCCCTTTCTTCTGCAAGGAAGTTATGGGGTTGGCAATTTTTGAAAAATTCTCTATAAACTTTTTGTAATACCCAGTAATGCCCAT